>JAVYIG010008471.1:0-89033 GCA_035222895.1 Strongylocentrotus droebachiensis
TGTACTTTGTATATTTTTATCATTAATGCGTTCAATCATTGTTAACAATATCAGATAACTATGATAACATTACACCATGGGCACGGTCTACGTTTTATTTGGGGCTTAATTATTTTTCATGCTTATGGCAATGTCTCAAAACGTGAGATGGCGGCTGCGCCGATTAACGTGTCCCTACCAGAATTAAAACATATCTGCCCCGTGCAGGCCCGACGAGCCCCCCCCCCCCCCCCTCCCCGGGCAACAAATAATAATGATTAGATTTAAAAAATAAAATAAAAATAATGTTAAAATATTCTCGCGAATTAGGGGAAAGAATGAACAAATAAATTAGTGATATTACTCCCCGCCACCTCCCCCCCCCCCCCCAAACTTATTCACCTGCTGGCTAAGTCGCCGCTAAATATTTTCTCACGAATCGGACCAACAACAAAAAACGCGCAAACTGATGTCCATTTTAAATCTTAAATGGGAAGTATACAAATTATGAAAGAAAACAAGTTTTACATGTATAGCATTATCAGTTACAAAACTGCATACCACAATGGCCCTGTGGGCCTAGATTAAGTTGTATAGATTATGATTAAAAATTGTAATAATAGGAAAAAAATAAGTGTAATATACATGTAGATGTAGATACCAAAAAACAGATTTTTAATACAAACAATAATGAAGGCAAAGTCAAAGACTTTCGATGAAAATTACAAAGTGCCCCCCCCCCCAACAAAACAAAACAAAAGAAGAAAAGAAGCAAAAGGCATATAACAACACAAACAACAATCCCCAAAACAGCAACAACAACAACAGGAAAAAATGCATTTCAAATCGAACTAACCATACTAATTAAAACAAACTTCATTACGAGAAGAAATGGAGTGGAAAATGATTCGATTACAAAAATAAATTAATGTTAATCAAAAATGTATAAATGGATAAACGAATGAATAGATTAATTACTTAATAGAAATAAACGAAAAAATGAGACAAATTAAAGTCGTTACTATTTTCGCATCGATCTCCCGAGGTCCCAGGTAAGCAGCGGCAGAAAAATGATCCCTTTGTGCGTCGGATCCAGCAGTCTCCTCCATTGAGACACCCAGTGCCACGGCATGCATTACCGCCTGGTAAGGAGCGGGGGAATATAAATATGTCGTTGGTATCGACAAAAATGAATTCGTAAAATGGCCATTTGTATTCGTTCAATAAGGAAAATAGTTTGCCTATCTTGAGTTTTGTAATAATCATACGTTCATACAATTTTGTTTTTGATATACCGCAAATCCTATGAAACATTGCTCAATGCGATTTATACATGGCGAATTGATGACTATGACAAAGAACATGATAAGGAAGAAATTTAGTAATAAACATTCAGCTATTAAAAAGGTATATCTTTAAAGGCTGAGTCCACTCCAAAAATAATTTGCTTTTAATAGATGCAGAAAAACACGAGAAAAGGAGGAAAACAAATTTGAGTAAAATCGGACATCTATTGGGGAAGTTATGATTTTTTGAAAAAATATGAACAAGTATGGATCTTAGAAAGTCACTTCACAATTTGCCAATTTGGTTATTGGTTTGTGACGTCATTGCCTTATTATTTATCAATTGCTTTATGTTTATCCCATAAATTTCCATTTTTAATCCCGAAAAACTCGATTTCCCTATGCCTTTACCCAGGTTATATGATTTATATCGTATTGCGTGCATGTCATTTCACACAAATCTTTTATGAACTTTGAAGAATTGATACTAATTTCTGAATATGGTATATCATAATAATCATTTTTGTTTAATAAAATTTATCAAAATTCACATTTTTCATAAAATAACTAGAAAAATTACTCTTTATTATAAAATGCATCCACACAAAAACATATTACTATCAATATAACTTAATAAATGCTGGTGTGAGGAAATTAGATTTTTACGGGGAAAATTGGAAATTTATATTATCCATATAACTTTGTCTTGTTATTTTCAAAGTTTTTCATGTCATTAAAAAATCATAATTTTTTTATTTGTTATCCGATTTTTCTAAAACTTTTTTGATTGGTTTGTATGATTTTCCTAAAAGTAATTTATTTTTGGAGTGGACTTGCCCTGTTTTCTTTTTTTTTAAATAGTCAATTGAAATGAAAATGCGGACAAATAAAAGAGGGGGTTCACCTCAAGTGAAATGTGAGGTGCGGAGACATGAGGCTCTCCAACATACCTGTACATATGGGTGGATCATCCGACCATTGACCCTTCTCACATGTGATTTCACTAGATCCCACCAAGTGGGAATCGTAATCACAATCGAATGAAACTGTTGAACCATCTGGAAAGATATCTCCAGGATGCCGTCTTGAACCATCTAGTAACCTCCAGTCCTCTTGGCCCGCAGGGAATTCGCATTCAGTAGCTATAACACGGTGAAGAGAAGGAAATCATTTCACTAAATTTACGGATCTTTTGGGTTGTTTCAGCATTTAAGTTACATGCTAAGGAGATGAAATTGTACTAAGCATATTATTATCATTAATGCGTTCAGTAATTTTTAACAATTTCAGATAACTATGAAAACATTACACCATAGGCACAGTCTTCGTTTTATTCGAAGCTCAATTTTTCTTCATTGTGTATGGCAATGTCTCAAAACGTGAGATGGAGGCTGCGCAGACTAACGTGTCCCTAATCTTATTCATACACGTCTGCCCCGTGTGCGTCTTATTTGTTCGTACCACAGCGAGCCCAGGTTCCAGTATGAACTCATCGTAATACATAACAAGCTTCGAAAGCTTGCAAAGAGCTCACAAACAATTAGACTTTAATTATGTATTGCTTTGCATGACTATTCATAAAGGCAAAAAAAAAGAATAAATACTGAGATTCGAACCTCAAGTCAACTCCAAAGTTCTAAAAGGTATAACGCTGCCCTTACCGATCGAGCTAACGATAAGTTGATGTTTTTTGCAATTACTGTCACCCTATTCATGCGCCGGTTTCCCCTGGTGATCTTAATCTGGGCCCGCTAGCATCTAATTTTTGTACCACGGCGATCCAAGATTCCAGTATGAACTCATTTTCATACATAACAAGCTACATAAGCCTGCGACGTGGTCACAAACAAGTAAACTTTGATTATTTATTATTTTGCCTCACTATTTATAAAGGCAAACAACTGAAGAAAAAAAGAGATTTAAACCCTCAAGTCAACTTCAAAGTGCTATTGAGCTGACGATGAGTTGATATAATTACTATCACCCTATTGACCACCCTACTGGATTCCATGTGCGCAAAAAATGCGCTGGTTTCCCTCGCGACCTCAATCTGGGCTCGCCGTGGTACGAAAAAATAAGACGCTAGCGGGCCGCGTCTTTTTTCCGTTAGGTTTTTTCCTGTCGCTGCATTTGATTGGCTCACTTGTCATCAATATTCATGATACGCACGCACACAGAATCTGATGCGATAATTTATCAAATATGAGATTTCATACAAAAATTACAAATGCAAAGCTAAGTTTACTTTAAATAAGTGATATTGCGACACAATCGGGAGGCTTACCGTAAACGAATGACTACCCAGGCCGTAACTTGTTCATAATCATTGCGTCATACTGGTTTATTTTAATCCAGAATCTGGCCGATTTAATTTTGAATTTGATCTCCACCTCACCGTACCAACGCAAATATTCATATATTCAAATATTACCTGACGGAAAAAAAACGCGGCCTATGTTGTAAAGTAATGGTCATTCTTGAATCCAAGAATTCATTTCTTGATATCAAGAAATAGGAATGAATGTTAAAACGACTTGCCATAAATACGCAGCAATACGCACGCCAAATACGCAAAGGTGTGACTGAGACAATTAAAGAAAGACGCGACCCGTGTACATATACATTTGCGTCACCAGCATTTCAGCAGTTGTTTTCTTTTTGTGTGGGTGTGTGTGTGTGTTTGTAACCATCTAGAGTAGAACTCTTAATCCTTGTGATTTTGTTTCCCAATGTTGGAACCATAGATGCAATGCAAGAGTAAACGAATTGGTAGGGGGTATGATAAGGTTAGACTAAACAGATGGTTGAGTTGTACTGAGCATGTGCAGTAGAAGCAGACTACATCTCCATTGTAGTTAAACCCTGGCTCAACTTTAGACTATTTTAGACTATACTTAAACCCGGGTTTAACTAAACCTGGCTTTCAGAAACTGAAATGAACTTAGACTTGAAGTTTGGTTTAGTTAAATTCGGGTTAACTTAAACTTAAGCCTGGCCTGCCTGGGTATAACTAAATCAAATTTTAGAATACGGGCCACTGTATTTTCATTTATGAGACCCAACAGACGTTACTCTTATTGATTCAAATTATTACATTATACACGTATAAAACTTATCAGGGTTAGATAAATTATTCTAGACCTAAAACGTTAATTTGTCATGTTATTGATGTTTTTAAATCAATTTTAGGCATATTCAATTTTCGCCTTAACCATTAGATACATTTTCCAAATTAAATGATATTTAAAAGAATTGATCTAAAAATAATTGTGTTACACTTTATTGAGAGGTTAAATGAATATTGCATATATCGTGAATTGGTAGAGCAGTCCCCAGAATACATTCTACTGGCATTTGTTCTCCTATGAAACAACTTAGAAATTTTACATGAACTGTAAAGATCAGTAGTAGGGGTAAGGGCTAGATGATCATATATCGAAAACATATTACTATTAAAAATCAAAGAGGGCGTAGTAAACTGTGCTGGAGGCTGTGCAGTTCCATTCCCAGGGATGGGACATACGTCGGAGTAGTCGTCACAACAGTTTCCATTATCAACACACATGCTGTCACAGTAGCAACCATCAGGATTACAAGAATACTCGGAGTTCACACAGCAGCTATCTGAGCAGGATCCGTTTCTTGGTGCTGGGGATAAAATTATAATATTTTTTAGAATGGTTTGTTTCCGACATAATTTATGCCAAAAATGAAATATTCAAAATAGAACATGGGCGTACCATAAAGCATGTGTATTATGGTCTTATATCATAAATTTTAACATTTTAACCACTATAAAAAGTTATACGAAAGAGACAAAGATATATATGCATGTACACTATAAAACAGTTAATCCTATAACCATTGAAGTTCCTACTACTTGTATTGATTCAATGTGTGTGTGGGTGTATGTGTGTCTGCGTGTAATTGGATTTTTATGAACGTGACTTTACTTCTGGGAACTAACCTTCAACGTTACCCTAGGAACTACGACAGACAGACAGCCGACCTTACCTCTAGCCCAACTAATATCTCTGTATCAATTTTAGACATACTTTATTGATATTTTTTTGTTATATTCATAGTATAAAAATCAGTTCATTGAACCTTGAATGATCCGAAACAGATTCAGATTCAGATTCAGATTCAGATTCAGATTAATTGTATTGGTCCATTCGGAAATTCAGTTTGCCGGCATTACATTGAGCACATGAACAAAATAGAAATACAAATATAATACACAAATAGACAATACACAGTAGCAAATTTACTATGGCGTAGTCAGATGGAATTATATTGTCACTTTTTATCACTCACTGCATTAGCCAAGGACACGTTTCTACATTCCAAACTTACTTACTAGATTTGATGTAGTCTATGACACATCAACAACAACAAAACAAAATAATATCTATGGACAGCTCAGGATGAGACACATTCTTTGACATGTACTGACAAAGACACTATTAGTAAATGTATGTTTCCCTGTGTCACAGTTCTAAGTCATGAGACCAAACCATCTCGATAGACTTGTTCAACAATAACAACAGATGTAAAATAGAAACAATGCTTACTGCAATACTCATCAGATGAATCTACACAGTCGCTAAATCCATCACATACAGCAGAGCTGCGAATACATTGTCCGTTCGTGCACTGGAAAGAATACCCATCACAATCTGACTAGGCAAAATATTCGAAAGAGGTATAACATTAATTACAGATTTGACATTGTTCAAATAGTTCAAACGTGTAAGGCTAAATCGTTCTCTTTTATTTTCTGGCTTTTAATCGATAACATTATTTTCTATAATGATGATATTCTTCGACTTGAAAAATCGAATATGAATTAGAACCTCAAGGCAGAGACATAAATTTGTTTTCAGGCATTTATAAATTTGTTTATACTTCAAAGTTGTTTGAGCATTTCTCATATTCATTTATGTCTACGCATTTACAGAGAAGTAGTTCTCCATGGCCTTATACATCAATAGGAGAACGATCATGATGATAGCAATTAATAATAATTTCCTGGTTGCTAAATTATAATGCAAATTTTCGATTCGATTTTTCTTTCCCAGTCTTTATACGTGTATACGGTGCTTACAACATTATTCTGTTTTTGGTTGCTTTATATATTCAGTGTCTCGAATGGTAAAGATTCTAAAAGCGTAGTGAAACAAGACGTATGAAGAAGCAAGCCATGACAAAATTGGTCCAGTTAATTTATAATAAAAAAGCATAGTCCCTGTTTCTCACCTCCAAGTATATCAGACAGTATCACGATGTAGAATCCCCGATCAGTACCAAATGCATCGGTTGAGAATTGCAGCCATATATTAGGATGAACAGACCGATAGTGATAAAGCAAATCACCAGGAAGGTTATATGTCAGGTGGAATATCTGCGTACTCTCTTCAAATACGTCTGAGATCCCAGTGTAGATTCGAACGTAATCACGGATTGAGTGCAGTCTCACAGTCCCGAACGTCATTTGAAACTGGCGCCCATGGAGATTTTTGATATGCCATAGAATGTTCTCGAAATTATTGTAGTTTTTAGAGTAGTTTTGAGAATACACACCTAGGATTTCACCCCCTCGCATATTGTACGTTGTATTTGATATGAACACGTCTGAAAGTATAATGAAATAGGTATAATGTTTGTTCCTGTATCATTACCAAAGAAGCGATTTGGATTATAAGAGTCTCTTGAAAGTCTTTTGACAGATTTGTTGGGAGGAAAAGTAGAAGGTAGAGAGGCTGGATCGACAGGAAAACAAGAACTAACATTTAAGGAAGGGAATAGGAAGACACGGAGTGGAATGGCAGTGCAAGAGTGTTCTAAGGTGACAGAAAACAGAGATGTATGGGGAAATCAACCTCCGACCTGGGAGAAGATACCTCCATAGATAGATAGACAGCAAAATAATAACAGGTCATGTAGCATCTGTGGTTTGTTGTTTGCTGTTATTAAATAATACTCCTCATACCAGTCCATGTCCTAGCTTGTCTGCACATTTTCTTCTCCTAATAGTTCCTACTGGCAAAATTTTATATACCAAGCTATTCTTCCGTCGAGTTCAATGCCCATATGCCCAAACCAATACTAAAGAGGCTGTGCAAGTTTATCTATCAGTATATGCTATATGAATTGTAACCTCCAAATGTTGTAGCGCGTTTCGTGCACCAGAGATCCCCTTTAATGATTTGGCAATATGTTAACTGTATAAAGCATAGACATAAGTAATCCTTTTGAAATAGATAGTAAAGTTTCCTCTGGCACTTAGTAATAGAATGAATACAAGAATGCAAGAATGAAGGAAGGATATGAATACCTATAATGCTATATTCGCTAGGACACACGTCTTCATAGTCATCGCAACAGTTGTCATTCCACTCGCACCAGCTGTCACAGTAGCAACCCTCAGGGTTACAAGAATACTCAGAGCTCGTACAACAGCTTTTTGAACACGATCCGTTATTCTTTGGTGGTTCAGTTGATCCTGAAAATAAATAGCAAACCCGTATTCTGAAGTCTGGTTAACTTCTAGTCAGGCTAGTCTTCCTTTATCCTATACATTAGCTTGTAAATATTTGTAAATAAACTGTATTAAATTGTAAATAGCACTCGAATGGACGTACATTGCGGTTAACACACACACACCCACATAGTTTGCAAGAATCTTCAGTCAATTGAGGGAGAAGAAGAAGAAGAAGACGAAGAAGAAGAAACTTAGGTGTAAATATAAAGTTGAGTTCTGGTCATGCGATTGCATTGTGAAAGAAACGGTGTCGAATCGATCAGAAAAGGATGACCATCTATATGCCATATAAGTATTGGTGTTTACTTCAAGGTTCTGGAATCATCAAAATGATAACAAATTTGCCCCAGTCTTGGTAAAGTTACAAGCACTGTACACCAAATAATATAGGACTACACAAACATGTGGGGAAAAAATCCGCCCCGATTTTTTTTGCTGTTACATGCCATATTAAGAACATCAAGGCTTTTGAAGAGCCTTGCTTTTCAGGGAACATTTGTTATCTGATGTTCTTCCACACTTTTATAATAAAAATGATGACATCTGGTATGGTCTAACTTTGTACAGATATTTAAACCCGGGGTACACCTAGTTTAAGTTTGGTTTAAGTCTGGTCTACCTTTTTTACGACATGGCGTATTTATTAGATATTGAAAGAAGAAGGAATCGTTACGACTAATTACTACAAATGAATAGACCCGAGAGACCATTTGTCGAAAGAAAAAAATTCCCTCCCACATCACTATCGTTTTACCAAACAAACGGCGATTTACATTACCATTTTATACCGTCCGTAAGTGTGAACAATAATTTGGATACTTGATTTGCTTATTGAATTGTTATCCCTAGTATTTTCTAAGTCTTAATAATTTTGTTTTTTCTGTAAGTTTGTGTGATTCTTATAGTACGACAAACCTTGAGGGGAAAAGGAAGTTTGAGGGGGAGAGGGAGTTTGAGGTATTTTATGTTATATTGTTTCCATTCTGTCGTTATTTGTCATATTGTTCAAAAGGTATGAGCTTGTTTTTGTATTATCTATAAAATTTAATTTTGTTTTCTATGAATTTGTTGAATGGAAGCACAATAAAAATAGTATTAAAAACAAAAACTACCCCGCCCGTCGTCATATACCAATAACTATTATGATTTAGGCCATCACTAATATTTATATGCCAGTGTGTATAATTACAACAAAGCGAAGGTCTATCATGAAAACCTACTAATTGCGACTTCAAACATCTCTTTAATTTTGGACATGAAGAAGAGAAGGAATTTGCCAAACAGAGGTGATAATTTACAACGATCAAGGAAGGATTGAAGAATCTAAAAGAGGATACCCCAGTAGGCAATTGGCTAAAGAGAGTCAAAAGACAAACATTTACAGGTGGGTAGGGGATCTGACCACACCCCCACAGTCTGACCATGGCATGAACCCTTCTACAGATAGACTAGTAATGAGAGTCTTTCTTTGATCACATCATGACCACCGCCACCTGATAATGTGTATGTTGATGAGGATATTTATTTGACGCGACGATGTTGATTATGTATTAAATCACGCATCATCACAGACAAAAGAACCTTTTACATTTCTTCAGATTCTTTTCGCTGGGCCAGGGCCTATGGTAAAGTTTCAGGA
The DNA here is from genome assembly GCA_035222895.1 of Strongylocentrotus droebachiensis. Classification (NCBI taxonomy): domain Eukaryota; kingdom Metazoa; phylum Echinodermata; class Echinoidea; order Camarodonta; family Strongylocentrotidae; genus Strongylocentrotus; species Strongylocentrotus droebachiensis. The sequence continues at coordinate 9,449 of JAVYIG010008471.1, forward strand.
AAAGTATCGTGACTTAAGACCAGTTAGAGGAGCAGTGAACCCCAAAATTATGAGAATTTGTGTAATATTAGACTGGTTATTAAAGAAGTGGACACTGGTGGACATACATCTGGACTTGCTAAACTTTTTAAAATATGTATTCTTTACTGTCCTTTTACTTGCTATTCTTTGGATATCGATAGGATAAGTTTTAAAATCAAGTTTAAAATAATTGTGTTTCACCCATATTTTCAGGTTTCTCTTGTAAACTACTTCTAATTTGCTATTGAAAACTTCATATACGTCAACATTCATATGTACTCCACAACTCCACATGCATTTCCGTGATTTTAAGCGATTCGGTTTCTTTGGCGCAGGCATTTTGGTGATTCTTCAGGGTTCAAGGCACATTTTTGGTTTTGTATGGCTGACTGGCGGCGGTAGTCATGAGATCAAAGCTTGGAAGCATGTTTGGAATGTCATTGTGATACTTTTGACAGAATCAGGTGCATGAAAATATGATGGTACCGATCAGTGTCCATTTGTAGTAGGTCCATGGTCTAAACCATGGAAGTGGACACAATCCATGGCTGCATGCTCTGGTATGTTAGGCACCGGGCATCTGCTCACCATCAATATAAGATATAAACTCTAGATTCGAATAGACCGATTTACTAAAATATTCAAATTCATTGCCTAGGGACCTAGTGACGAGTTATTCCATTAAACCGTCATTAATGAATGACTACTATTCTCCGAATCCAATATGTTGTTCTTGTTGCTATGTCTGGCAAGCCGTGAGTAAGCTTTAAGATCCTCAAAAAACAACCTTTGTTTCGAAAGTATGCATAACATTCGAATATGATAGTAAACCGGTCAAGCCAGTTCATAAATAGCTTGGGAACACATGACGCCAAAATATCCACAGATCTTTACACGATGGATACGTCCCACTTGTGCATTTAATTACTGCCGAAGTGATGGAGGTGCGTCGTAAATACCTTTTAATCGCCTCTTGAAAAAAAAATCTTCCGCCCGTGTGTCAGATAAATGTACTTTGTTGTTACAAGAAAGAACAAATCTTTGTCCATTTTTAGGTTCGGTGTATAACATCATTCTTTAAAAAGGCCTTTTTATTAGCCTAATTACAGTACACCTCAATTATTTAAAAATTAGAAATGTACCATGTTAATGATGATTGTTTCCTATTCGGCAAAGCATGCTAACTGGACGAAAAACTATTTGGGATTGGGATTGATGGGATATTTCCGAATCGCTAAAAAAAGCTGGCACTCTAAGGATTAACAGAAAGTTTTTTAGTTGTTTGATTGGAGAATTATATCATGATTATTGGTTACAGTGCCTATATGTCGCGCCCTCCTCTGAGCACAATTTGTTGATATGCGCGATTGCATCCAAACGTAACATGGACATAACACCAACAATTCGTATCTATATTAGCGATGCTAGTCGTGATAAAAACTAGTAAAACCTGATGAGAAAAGTCTAATTAAAGTAATTTTTGATTCACGAACCCGAAATACAATATTTCACTTTAAACATCCTAAACTGCATGTAATGAAAGATTGAGCGAGTGCGCAGACATTCGAAACTTTGTTTTCGCAATGTCAAAATTACTCATTTAAACTCGGATTTTGATGAGATTTTCGGCCCACTTACTCTTTAGAATATAAGGATCAATCATTAGTGTAATACGACTAAAGACTAATGTCACTTTCAAACGAAATGTTAGGTGCGCAAAAATAAGGCTATCATACCTCTGCATACGGGAGGATCATCCGACCATTCACCCTTTTGACATGTGATGCTCCTAGATCCCACCAAGCGGTAATCTTCTTCACATTTGAATGAAACCGTTGCACCGGCTGGAAAACTATCTCGAGGCTCCTGTCTGACACCATCTAGTAAACTCCCGTGCACTGGAGCTGCAGGAACTTCGCATTCAGCAGCTATTACACGATATGGCATGGTATCTATTTTCCAAATCATAATATTAAAAAAAACATTACATCAAAATTGAAAAGAACATAATTATAAAATCAAGAATATAGTGAATAGCTAGACAGCCCACTCAGCTTTATGAATATGAAAACTAAATGAAAAGTGAGCTTACAATAAAAACAAATACAGCTATACGGTAAAGTGAAGGACAGGCTCCAGTAAGGTGGTGGAATTAATTTATAATGTATTATTTATATAGTACATTATCATCATTAATGCGTTATTTCACTTTTAATAACGAAATAACTATGATGATATTACTCCATGGGCACAATCTTCATTTTACTTGAAGCTCAATTCTTCTTCATATGTAAGGCATTGTTTCAAAAAGCGAGAGGGTGCCTGTGCACACTAACGAGCCCCTACCCGTATTCACGCACATCTACCCATGTAAATGTGCGTCACCAGCATTTCTGCCGTTGTTTTTATTTTTGTGGGTATGTGTGGGTATATAAATTTTATTCGGTATGTTTTTTTTATAACTCTCAAGTAAATGTATTGATATGTTTCAGTGGTTTTACTTGCCCTATCTTATTCATTGAATATTATTATTATCAAGATTAAATCTTATAAGGTATTAATTGACTGAAGCATAGGTGCTTAAAATTTACTTACCTTTTCTGTTTTTGTGTAATAACTTGTTTAAATTCACATATTTAAGAGGAATATAATTCATGATAATTATATGGAATCCAATAAAGATCGCTCGGGGTTTTACTTTTAAGGATAGCATACCTTTAAACAGTACTTGTACGCTGTGAAATGATGACGACCCACTGCATGTATACATGCCAGAGAAATCAGTAGAGATAGGATCCAACCGTTTTCCATGAGATTTTGGCCAGTTCCAGTGCTGAAAGAAAATGGACGGATATGAACAACTGACATTTTTCAAAACATTCCAAACAATTATACTCAAGTCACCTGAAATAAGGCGCTGAATCTAAAACACCTTACCGTCTCGATCATAACAGTTGGGTAAAATGTTTTTGAATTTGCATATTAATTATTCCCTCTCTATTTAAACTTTAAGACATCCAATAGACCGACAGCCCACAAGACCGAGAATGTAGGTCTTGTATGCTTTCAGTCTAGTAGTCTGTATCATTTGTATACTTTCGTGAAGTCTATCAGTCACTAATATGGTATATGGTGGTGTTTTGTTGTGTGATCTCCATGCATAACTTCGACCATGTTGCGCGTGTGTGTGTGTGGGTGTATGTGTGTGTGTGTGTGTGTATTTGGTTTGTACAGACGTGTATCAATCAGATATGATTATTAACGACTGGGACCGACCGTTAAACGTAACCATCCGAAAGACGTGACTCAGTTTCGAACCTGCGTCCTCGGCTGAATCAGTTTATAACTTCGATTGTTAGCTGAATTACAGGCGAACGCCACAACGCCTTGCTGCTAACCATGAAAGCACTTTTATAGGAAATGATGATACCTGTAAGTCTTCGTTATTCACCAGAGGAGTTGTCAGTCGAGGAGGTCTCATCCATACATTTGTGATGTAGCAGACTACATCAAGACGCATGGGATGGCTACGATGCACGTAAACTACGATTGTCCCATTACTAGCTATCTCACGCAATGCGCCGTAGAATAGGAATTGTGTTTCAACGGGTTCTACGAAGAAACAACATCGAATCAAAGATTGTTAATTGATTAATTCTTATTCATTTGCAATAGGAATGATTAAAGGCCCACAGTTGTAAAGCCACACTGCACTACTTATAGCAGGACCATTATGTAAAACAGCCTGCGAGCTGATCAATGTTATCCTGTTAAAAGATGTCTTAATAGATAAATAAATAAATAAATAAATAGCTACTTGCGCACTCTATGCCTAATCGGTGACTACTGGTTCCCCATGATCCTCTTTTGATTATATTAATTGAGAGCTTATAAGCATCTGTTAAGCCATGGTCACATCTCAGAGCTGCGACTGATCGATTAGTAGCCTGCTCGGTCGCTGCTGGAATTTAAGCATCGCCCAACGATTTTTTTTTTTGACAAGTCGAGCAGGCTGTAGAGCCCCAGCGATGCCTGGGAGGTGCCCTGTCGATTTACCGTCGGCCGCCGGTCGATTTTAGGTCAAAACTAGGCGAAATTGGGGAGCTTCTCCGGGCGGCGTCACGGAAGTGACCGGCCGATGACCCACCGATTCCCGAGCGGTCTCCCACCGACCACCGGCTGATTTTAAAGAAATTGCCAGGCGGCCGGCCGGTGATTGGCGGGGCTCCGAAATACGCTCGGTGCCCGGGCGTTCGCCGCCCAGGCGCTGACCTAATCGAGCATTTGCCGTCGAGCGATTGAGGTCAAAAATCGAAGCCGCTAGGTCAAAGGCTGCCGACCGATTTTGGACTCGCCGACTGATCTCCCAGTGGCGACCGGGCGGCGACTGCTTGGCAGCCTTTGACCTAGCGGCTTCAATTTTTGACCTAAATCGCTCGACGGCGAACGCTCGATTAGGTCGGTGCCCGGTCACCGAGCGTACTTTGGTCGGCGAGTGAAAGTGAGCAGGCGCCGCCCGAATTTTAACTCCGCGCTAAAACTTCAGCAGCGACCGAGCGATGCCCTAAAAACAAGCGGTGCCCGGGCAAAATTGGCTCAAAACTCGCCGCCCGGCCGCCGGGCAGGCTACTTTTAGGTGTTGTGACCATAGCTCATGTGACCATGCAGTGGTAAACAGTTACCAAAATGGTCCCTAGTTATTCATTAAAATCTGGCCCTAGACCTAACATCACATTAAGATTAGACCTTAGACTAACTTGGATTTTTAGACCTGGGCCCAGTCTTATAAAGAGTTGCGATTGATTTGGATCTATCGCAACTCCTCCAGTCAATCGCAAGTTTGCTGTTTCCTATCTCTTATAAATGTCCATAGTTGCGATTAATATCAATTCGTTATAAGACGGGGCCCTGACTTGTTATACAAACGCTAAATCCAAGCATCGGGTTTAAATGTTAGTAGAATACGGGCCCTGGAGTTGGAAAATCACCCTCCCCCCTCCCCCCCCCCCCTCTCTCTCTCTCTCTCTCTCTCTCTCTCTCTTTTATCTCTTGTCCGAGGAATAGTACCCTTTGTAGAACCTCAGTATATAAACCAAAGAAATAAAGAGGCAATTATTGTGCCATCCTTAATATTCTTTCCTTTTTTGCTCAAACTTTTCGGTTGAAGCGCTTTAACACTCACGGCATTCTGGTTCTTTCCCGGTCCACTGTCCTTCTTCACAAGTTCGTCTTTGATCGCCGATCAATCTATATTTGCCAGGGTCTCTACATCTTGCAACTAGCTGGGTGCCAGCGGGTAAGGTGGAAGGCGTATAGTAGCTAGTTATTGGCCTCGTCTCATCACCATTCACAAACTGGCGAACCGGTCCTCTGTTCCTTGGTACCGAACAAGGTTTCTCTGAAGCAAAACGCCGCAGAATAAACACATTATTCATATTAGTCGAAGGGCCATACAAAATTTGCTCTAGATTCTTGTTCTTCTTTACCCCTTTTTTGTTGTTAAAGTTTGAGGATAGCAACTCAATATGATTGCTTACAATGTTTCACGAAAGATATACTCGCAGTTCAGCTAAGGATATATTTTATCTTTGCTCTTGGCGGCAATGTTTACAAATTTAAAAGTAAATCAAAGAAATGTGAGATGGCTTTGTGAATACCAATTTAAGCATTATAAATCAATTAGATATGGATGAAAATCTTCCATCTTCCTTTTTCCTTGATTTCACTTTTTGGAAAACAGAATTCCTGAAATTCTCTCTCAATCTAAGGTAAAAAGAGAGATCCCATCATTCACATAAAACATCCCAAATGGAGTTCTTAGTTCTATATTCCTGTAATTAAACAATTATGTTGGAAATTATCGCTCTGTCCCTCCCTGCCTCTCTCTCTCCCTCTTCTAAATTTTCTAAATCTGTCCTTGAATGCCAAAGTTAAAGAAAAATGAAATCATCATTTAAAGCAAGTTTTTTACCACATCGAGGCCATGATGGAATCCATGTTTCCATTGGAGCATTGTGACGTCACAGAATGTTGTGTGGTAACACCCACATTGCATCTTAACAAGACTTTGACCCTAGATCCACTCGGAATACCCACCGACAAAATGTTACCGCCACCACCTCTGACCTTGTATTGCCCAAAACGATCACTTTCAGGCATGCATGGCAATGATCCAACTAGGAAGGATATAAAATAGACACTTGAATAAACAAAATTATCTCCGTCAGAGAAGATATAGGGTCTTCGAGGAAGTTCCGCCTACGCAGTGTCGGTGTCATGGCGTTTATATATATATTTTTTTTTATCCGTGCTTAAATTTTATATTACATAGTTATTATTATAGTTAGTATAGTCTTGGTGTGGTAAGAAATAAAACACAGATTACCCCCCCCCCCCTCCACCCCCATTTTAAACAACCAGATGTCCCCGTGTCGATAAGGGCCTACACAAATCGTATGCTTTGTTATAAACAATCACTTTTCTTCTAGTCTGAACGTCGTCTAAGGAAACGGCGTCAATGTACGTTTAATATTGAATCGAATACGAAAATGTGTATACATGGACGGGGCTTATCAGATGATTGGCCAGTCGTCCTTTCATTCTTCAAATATGTTTTTCAACAAAATGTTTTTCCAAAAAATGTTGTTATTCTAGTGTCTCCATCACTCTAACTTTATCATCATTATCTGTGCGACGTTCTTCATGCAAAATTCGTATATAACAATTAAAAGTCTGAACAGAGTAGTAAACCGTTGTATACCCGCGGTATCGGTTTTCGTGTCACGCTCTGTTTGTGCAACAGTTATTTTCCTTGTTAATAGGGACTTTTCGATTTGCACGTCGACATAGTGGACTGCTACGTGTGACGTCCTTTGAAGCAAACGTAGCAGTCCAATATGTCGACGTGAACATCGAAAAATATATAGTACCTAATAAGACGGTCATGACCATTACAGTGTACAGTGTCCAGTGGACCAATATGAAAAGCAGCACACGCTGACATGTCTAACAAGTGATAGATTAGTAAATAATTACAAATAAAAATAAAACATTTCCCGCATTTACACTGCCTCGATTTCTGAATTCAACTCTGATCTATCGCTATACATTACCATAAGTCCATAACCCTAAACCCAACATGAGACCCAACTGCAACCCTCAACCTAACCGATACTTTTGAGAAAATAGATCACTTTTAGATCACATGCCTGTAATCAAACGTGTAAGGCATCTTTCAAACACACGCACACGCACACGCACACGCACTCTCACACAGGTGCACATGCACATTACCTCTTTTTCATAGTAATTTTGATTTATTCCTCCAAATGTTATACAAACAAGAAGAACATCCAATTAAATTTAATAAAAGAAATAAACGTTTTCATTATTAATTGCTAATACATAAACATAATTAAACGAACACTTATTTGCAGTATATATAGTTGAGCAACAAAGTAATCTAACGTGCATACACATAATGTATAAGTTAATTACTCTATATTTAAAAAAATACTGTAACATATCTGGATGTTATTTTAATGGTGCAAGAAACAAAGTCATGTTGCTCCCTGTCCCCCTCTCTTACACAAACACACACACATCACGCACACTCACACCCACACACTACTCACTCAGTGGATGTCTGCTAAAATTCTCAACTCAAAACAATTATACTAAATAAGTAAGTTAACCAGGCGGCATAATAGAGTTACACTTTAACAAGCCCACGGTGGAGAAGGAAACGAATCTTAATTAACACTAAGCTGCTCCCACTTTAGAAAATGTTATCCCAGCTTTCCTATTCTTATGACTATTTTATTTTCCCCATCCATATACTTAAAAATGGTTTTCCTCATCTTTTCTGAAGTTGTTACTTGCCTCCCCCCCCCCCCCCTCACCCGATCTTGACATGAATATAACATACTTCATCATGAAAAATAAAATATTATTCATAATTTTATTCTATATGAACCTATATCAACCCAACATATATATCTCGTCATTCTAAATCTTAAATTGTATTCTAACTCAAACAGTTGTACTAAAGCCTGCCATATCCTTTGAACGCTCCCGCAAGATAAAAATAAATGTTTCTACGTTTTTATTTCCTGTTTACAAAACGAAAATAAATTATCACCAACAAAACCAAATCTATGAAGATGCCCCATTAGTATATATGGCTCCATGCAATAATCTAAATTGAAATTATCGTTGTTTTCTAATGAGTGTAGTAAATCTTGGTCTAAACAATATTTCATTTAATTAATTATCTATACAAATCATAATTATTTTGCCTATCCCTTACCTGCAAATCATACGTTTGCTGCAGTACTTTTATAACATAATCATAAATTGTTCTTGGACCCACATCCGAAAACTTTTTTTTTTAACCTAAAATATAAAAATAAGTATTATAACTTATAAAATCAACCTCGATGAATTATACTAACCCTGAATCTTCTTTCCATAACCTGGGTATCGCATCTTGAATATAAATATTCATAAGCAATTATTACCTTTCATACCGAGGTTCATAAGATATTGAACGGACTTAACATGAGCTTTCTCAATCAGGTGAGTTATTCGATTGAACAATCCCTCTTTCAAACGGGTATCTATCAAATATACCTCACACGCACACACACGCACACGCACACACATCCAAACCTCCAGACTCAAGAACGTTAAGAAAATTAATCATGTGAAATGTGTGATGAATCTGCATTTCAGTACGTACATTTGTATACCTAAGTTGTGTTGGCTCGTGGGTTAACGCATTTCAAATGCGTTTCTAAACTTCTGTAATTTGTGAATAACCATGGTAGCTAGTATTGCAAGCAATTAAACCATTAATGATAGATGCTTTTTTAGGTTACATAAATGCCGTAAAACACTCTATACAAGCCACTAATGCCAGGTGTGCTAATATAGAAGGGGTTGCCAGCAGCCTCTCCCCCCTCCCAAATGCATTTCTATAATAGGGTACAATAAGTAGAACAAAAAAAATAGAGAATCCCCATGGGTTAGAAAGGGCGGATACCGTGACCATCATCATCCTTATCATCATCTTCATCATCGTCATCATCATCAACATCATCAGCATCATCAGCATCATCCGCATCATCATCATCATCATCGTCGTCATCATCAACATCATCAGCATCATCATCATCATCATCTTCATCATCACAATCATCATCATTATCATCATCATCATCATCATTTTCTGGTGTGCTTTCTTCCACCTGAGAATTGCAATTAATGAGATATATATCTTGGATAGTCTTTTCGTTAATAGCTTGTTCAGCCAATATTCTATTACAATTTCAGATGATCTCATATACCCACAGTAAAGGTCTTGCATGGTAATTTACCGTTTTAAAATATATAAAACACAGAAAACATCTTCTTACCGCAAACTGAAGTAAGGAATAGTTGAATAAAGATTAATCTTCGGAAAATGTCTTCAAATCGCTTTCCTTCCATCGTAGCCAACTGGTTTGACTGCTTCGAGGTAAAATATGAGATGATATATTTTGGTAGTGAGACATACAGGATGGCATCGTGCTGATTAACGCATTATGTTTATTTATGCTGTGTTCATTTCAGGATGGTATTGGTATGGATCAATGGATCGAGGAAGCAAAATGAAAAAGATCATTGACCCAAAACCTTTTAGGAAAAAACGCGAGTACCCCCAAACGGACAGAAGGAAGAAAGAAGAAAAGGAAAGATGAATACCCCTTAGATACCAACGATTTTAGAACAAGAAGCAGTAGATAATTTGTACCTCGGCAATCCTGACTTTACCTGAAACAGAAAACCCAATATGCACATGCGACCAATAGGGTTTCTGTCAGAATGATAAGGTGAATAAAGAAGAATTAATAACTGTGAATGGGAATCTATTCCGAACCGTGCATGTCTTTGTTGTCTATAAGGTGGTTCTTCTCGGGAACGCAGACCTTATTTAGTTCGCATGATTAGAATGCCTCATATGTTATTTAAATACGGTGGGTGCGTTAAATTGACTTGAATGTGGAAGACCTTTTGTATTCCCTCATGCAAATTTAAGGGCGAGTTTGTATGTGATTTAATTTGATTTGTTTTTAACTGCTTCATTGATTAAAAGTTATATACACTCAAAATAGCAACCAAAGGCTGAAAAATTAATTCACAAAAGATTACGAATTTAATTCAAAAAAATTGCATTGAAAGTTAGTCAGAAAATATACAGTAACATGCACATAAATATACAAAGGAGGAAAAACATTGCAAACCAAATTCCACAAGGAAATTGAAATAGACAGGGAAATGAAAAAGACAGGGAAATAAAAAAAGACAGGGAAATAAAAAAGATACACGAGTTGAAAATTAGAAAATGCTTGAATGGGATTGTAGAGCGGAAGAGAGGAAGGTATTGAGTAAGGACTGTGGTCTTGGTGTAGACTGCTAGCTCAGAACCTCTGTTATAAATTACGACTGACAAGTGAGTGTGCCTGCAAACTACAAATGTTCCTATATTACCCAAGCATACTCTCCATTCTCATGTCTTAATTTTGCAGACAAGCTTTTTCCATGAAAACAAAAATCTTCTTTCTTTTGAGAAATGTACCTCTCTCTCTCTCTCATTCGGTACCTCTCAATACCTTTGGAGATAGACTTTCAAAACTTGGTCATGAATGAACAAACAAGCTCTTTCCACCTTGCTTGCAAAATGATCATTTCATCCCCAGCCAATGCTAGCCCCTTGGTGTCCGTGGCCTCTCCCCAAGAAACCATTATACAAATATTGCTTTTACGGGCAAGGTTACAACAATGGAACAAGGGGATCTCGAAATTGTACAGGGTGTATAATTCAGTCTTCAGATCAACCTAAGAGCTATCGTTTTAACCGTGAACCACAAGAAGCAGTCATTTAACTTGTTTTATTTACCGCATCTGCGTGCCGATTAAAAAAAGGGGATATGTTGACACAATATGCCTCTCAAAATGTATTTATTTGTAGGAAACTTTACTCATTTAAGAGCATTGCGCGTTTCTCGCTGCAGGGATCTATTGATAAATTCACGCGCTATCCATTCTAGCGAGCCTTCCTAGCCGCCGAGAGAGGGCGACAAATAATTATCTTGTTTAATCTTTTCTTCTCAAATTTGTCTCTAACTCATTTGTTATTTACCAAAATGTCAAGGATGCCGATTATAACTAACAACCTGAACTCGCTACCTGATCTTCATTGACGTGAATTAGTTTTAATTAAAGTATATGATTGGAATTGATGACTGGATAAGAGGTGTTTGTTGCTGTGACATGTAGCATACTAATACAGACACAAGAAAGACACATGTTTATGGACTAAGATTTTTGGTTCAGCCTTCAAAAACAAAAACTCAATATTTATTTAATAATCACCACAAATACACTAAAGAGGAACCACCACAAGGCATTTTTTTTTTGTGAAAGGTTTAAGCCAAATAATTCAAGACACCACAAAATATAAACAATTCGAGGCTACAGTATTGTAGGAGCAAAGGTATTCCATTGTCTTAGTCAGTGTCATAAATCTCTTGACAAAGATTTCTTCTTTCCTGGTATCTACATCTTTACTTTTCATTTTGTTTTGTTTGGGGTGTATAATAAATGTCAAAGATAAGCAAAAAACAGAAACAAGATCTGTCTCTTTTTACTCCTGACCAATTGGCCATGACCAACACAATAGATTACTTTGCAACATGGTGGATACAAGTGGATTTTATAGTTTAAACATGCATTTTCCACAACTCTTGCCAGAGTGAGGCGCGTTCGCGGGGGAAGGGGGGGGGGGTCTAACCCCCCTCAAATGGTTTTATATGTATGTTTTGGAGGAAACCCCCTCCCTCAAATTTTTGTTAATAAACAAAAAGAAAAAAAAAGAAAAAAAGAATTGTGCTAAAAGGTGACCAAAAAGGGTGAAATTACCCCCCCCCCCCCTCCCCCCCCCCCCCCCCCCCACTGAACGAAATATCGGTCGGCCAAATTTTCATAAGTATAGAGAAAACACCAGTCACCGGATTCATGCATGTAATTACAAATATCATTGACATTGTTTTTGCAACAGCTTCAAAAGTCATATTCATAATAAAACAACATCATTAGGGAATGAGCTGTATCGATCATGAGTTGTATCGATCAAGGCAACAGTGCCGAAAAAATCAATATGAACCTTTGCAATTTTTTCAGAAATACAGTAAAATGTCAACTTAATAAAAGTCCTATATAACAGCATTTGTAATGTCTTGCAGTATGTTGGCGTTTATCGACACAGGTCGACCTTCAAAGTCTGAAAAATACAAGTCCCATCGACCAGTTCCACTACATGTACCAGGGACGGATCCAGGGGAGGGGCAGAGGGGGCACGTGCCCCCCGACCACCAAAAATATGTTAAAATTAGCCCCAATTTCGCCCCAAATGTACTGAAAACCAGGGACGTGCTCCTTCGGTCATTGTTAGCCTATTGCCATAACATTTTAGAGCATTTGGAAGAAATACAAAATGAGTAAATTATTTAATTTTCTAGCACATTTCAAAGAGGAAAAAAAATTAAAGCCTATCTTGAATTTTTGGTAAAGAAATAGAAAAAGCCATAATACAATCAATCTGAACTGTTTATCATGCAGTAAGTAATTTTAAAAAATGTATTTAACAAACAAACACTTGCTAGAAATCACATTCACTGAAACAACAAGTTCTGTATATAACTACATACATTTTCTTGGCTTTATATGCTCATTATACTCAGCTTTTACTTTTTTACTTATCATTTTTTTCGTAATAATGGATATTCAGTGTCAATTACATTTGAATCTACAATTTAAATTCATGTAATTACCAGAACCATACCTCAAGATTATCTGAAATTAATATTAACAGCAATAATAATAATTATGATGACAACAACAACAACGTTAAGAATAATTATAACATTGGATTCAATATTACCACAGTTATAGCTCAGTAACAATGAAGCACTTGGAGCATTGAAATAATTCCCTTCTAACTGGTACCCATCCTTTAAATGCACCTGGGTTAAACGTGGCAACTGCAAAAAATGCATTTGATACGGACTTAAGCACCGAGGAAGAAACAGAACCCTAAACTACTTGATTAAAAATAGATGTTTAAAGCAACCCATGTACATACATTATACAGCATATCATAGAAGAAAATATAATCTTTGCTTTGGTACAATGGACATTTCACCCCATAATATACATGTAGAGTGATATACATTATAACATAGAAACAAACAACTGTTTTACAGCTACCAACTTTTGCTTAGCTGAAATTCATAAGATATCATTTAAAATAACAAAAATGGATTGGGTGCATATTACATGAAAAGTAAGATAAAGCACTAAAAACACATCAACATGCAATGAAATTGATATTTTTTAACACAAAGCTCAGTGTTTTTTACCCACATCAAGTCATCAACATAATATTTTATATCAGAGTTGTTACTAACAGAATTATCCATGTACATCGTGTTCAAAGAATTTTCAAGCCTTTCTTTTCTAAACTTGAACTATTATTTCAGAAACAAATTTCCTCTTATCTCATATGTCTAAATACTACTATGCAAATAAATTGTTTGTTTTTGCTACACAATCATGTTACATACTGCAATCAAATAAAAAAAAATCATACATACAGGAAATATGCATGTACATATATGATAATAGATGATATGATACAGCTGTTTGTATAAAAGCAAATATAATAGCTGATAAAAAGTTTCGACTAAAAATGGAATACATACCAAAAGACATAGGCAAAATCAAATCACAAATCATAAGCGTAACCAGGACACTTTTAGGAGTCTTTTAAGGGATGAGTCCCTTCATAATAATACCACCAATTAAAACATAAACGATCCCATTGTGTTAAAGATACTATGTCCCTTTTGCAACCATCCTCAAATTTTGTAGAACTTTGCAGGAATTATGAATATGTCATGTATGTCCTATCTGTGAAATTTAAACATTAGCAGTATCCTAGTATTCAAATTATGCAAAGAAACCCGTTTACCTTCTAGACTGCACTGCCAGACACTTTTGAGTGACTGACTGACACCTTTTTTTCTTTGGTAAAAAGCATATATAAAATGAGATGTAACAGGTACATGAGCATTTATCTACATCAATTACCCACTACTTGTAATGGCCAAATTAAACTGATTGAATCTTTGTACAGCACAAAACGTACGACTATTCGGTAAAAGGGTGTAAAAATCAGACTATTACTTAGGTGATTGCAATCACTTAAGTCGATTCGACAACTAATAGTCGTTATTTTCCAACTTAAAGCCATTTTCAAGCCCTTTCGTTGTGAGGGAAGTTCTAAATAAGTATTTTCAGTTTTTCAGTTTAGTTTCTTTTATTTCACATGAAGAAACAAATACATTAACAAAACATAGCATATTTACGAAACTGATATTTGTGAACAATAAAGACATCTACACAGCATATGTTGTATAGCATTTACACTAAATAATTTCAAAGTTACATGTGAGAAAAGGAACTTATTAAAAATCAGATAGCTTGTAGAATTTAAGTTCCTCAGAATTTTGTTGACACAGTGTCATTCATAATAAGGTAGAAGTAAAATAATAATAAAGCAAAGTATACAGACAAAAACATTGAAATGATATGGATGATGGATGTAAGGAAAAACAGAAATAGGAAGAGAAGGTAAAGAACGGGGGTCAGAAGAAGAAGAAGAGAGAAAAGGAATTTTTAGAATAGAATGTTCAAGGTCGGGAGTCACAGTCGGGAAAAGAATTGTATAGTTGTGCTATATTACACGTACGAATTCAATGATAACAATTTCATATGTTTTTTTTAAAGCTGCCACTGTTTTTAAGCTGTTTGAGGTTTAGATCAATGTTGCTTCAGTGGTTTAGTCCTGTGTATGAAATTGTGTTTTGGGCGAAACTGTCCTGGGTAGAGAAAGATGATAGTTAGCACGTGTTGCATTTCGTGTTTGGTATGTGTGTATAGCGTCATTTAATGTCTTTCAAATGCCGTTGGAATTTAACCTTTTCATTTGTTTGGCCTGCAAATGAGACATATTACCTTCAAAGCATAACTATAATATAATCATGATGATAATAATAATATCTCTTACATTAGATTAGGCATGCTACCTTCATAAACTTTGAAATCCTTTTAAATTTACTTGAACTTATTCATTAAATAACAACTAATAGTTGTTTGTATGACAAAAATAAATATCAATAAAGTCAATCTTACAGTACACCTTACTTTATTCAAACTATATTTGAAAATAAAGTAAGGTATTAAAAGTAAAATATTTGAAACAAATGACATTTGAAAGAACATTCCATCAGACAAATGATTTCAATAAAGCACAGCACAAGGTTGATATTTGTATTAACATTTTGACTATAATTTGTTTTTTAATAGCCTGTTCTACGTTCCCATCAATACTTCTTCGAGTGGGATTAATATGATCTCGACGTGAACTGAAAACAATTATGCTTGATGAAATTGGCTTTGACTTTAGCAGAGCAGGATGCTATGCCGTTTATCAATGTATTCTTATATAAGACTTATCTCTACATTTTAAGTAAAATAGTAGATAATATAAAAAAGGCCTCTTCTACATCCTACGCGCTAGATATATATACTTACTTTTCATCACTCTGTAAGCTTAAAAAGAGGTATTGGCCATTATTTTTTGCGTGCATGAAATTGTATGAATTTTGCAAGTAATTCAGCTTCTTGAAAGTTTCATTCCACAAACTGATTGAAATGACACAACAATGAATGTTTGCTCTTTGTAAGTTTCTTTCTGCAAAAATGGCCATCATTTAGAAAATCATCTACATACATCTACCTAGAGCATTATGTTTCATCTTCATTCACGTCAAAGTACATTTACAGATAAAGAAATAGCAATCTACAAAAATATATATTATTATCACAAACGTGTTATAGTATAGTATTAATGACTGCTTTGAGAGAAATAGTTGTTTTTATACGCTCAAGGGAAGGTTAGAATTGTGCTATTGACCGAGGCGTGCCGAGGGCAATAGCCCAATTGTAACCTTCCCGAGAGCGTATAAAAACAACTATTTCTCGAATATTAAAGCAGTCATTAATACTTTTATATACCGAAAACAAAAGAGTCAACTAATGACACCACCTTGGCCTTTCTCTAGTTTATCTGCACGGTTGTGTTTTATGAGTGTATCTTTGAGAGTAGATCTAGACTAGATCTTGATTCTAGTCTAAGCAAGATATTTTTACATTTTGGGGGTGGGCTGGCCCTGTGGGGAATATGGAGAAGAACCTGCGCTTTCATATGACACCTCACTTATTGAGTATCACCTTCAGGATCACAACAGATTATAAAGGTTTGAATCTCGAATTGAAAAAAAAACTTGACCTTAACACACAACATGCATCGGGTGCGCGATCAAGACACCCTGACAACTAGATCTATTTTTGTATCTTTGAAAGTAGACTAGATCTAGATTCTAGTCTAAGCAAGATATTTTTACAATTTTGGGGATGGGCCGGCCCTGTGGGGAATATGGAGAAGAACCTGCGCTTTCATATGACACCTCACTTATTGAGTATCACCTTCAGGATCACAACAGATTATAAAGGTTTGAATCTCGAATTGAAAAAAAAACTTGACCTTTTTTGCATGGTCGCGGAATGCACGTAGACTGCATAGGGAATGCATTGCGTACAATCTCTATGTGAATAATTTTAACACACAACATCGGGTACGCGATCAGACACCCTGACAACTAGATCTAATTTCGTCTACAGTCTATACGTCTATGCTTTTTCAGCAACTAAACGAACATGTTCATGGATAATTTCACGTACCCTTTTTGTTGTTCTTGCTGTCAGCGAGTCTTGCATTTGATAAGTTGAAATCTTGGGAGAGATTCTTGAGCCATTTTTGTCTTGTTTGGAATTGTCTTGTCTTGTATGAAATTACCGACCAATTTTTCGCACACGTATGGTATCCTTCATCGCTCAAACCATTTTTTAACATGTAAACCTATGGGGTAACCATGGAGACTGACTTATTTTTTTAATAACCATGGTTATTAAAAATATTGAAATGTTTTATGCATGGTTACCGAGAATTTTACAGGAACAGTTGAAGTTTATGAATGCAATTTCGACCAATCAGAGGGCTGGATTACTTAAGTGAGGTATATAAAGTGAAGCTGATATTCTTATTCACGCTGGAAAAGGCATTTTCTTATGACGACTATGCCCTAGTCTTATTCCAATCATATCTACAGCACACAGTAAGCATTAATATAATTACCAGCACATCTACTAACGGTTCTTGAAATCACAAATTATGTTCATTTGTACACAAAAAAACATCGATTATTCTTTCAGTTACTCTTACACAATGGTGAGCAGAGAGAATTTTTAGCTACTTTTTACAAATGCACTAAATTATCTGATTTTTTCGGGTAAAATTCAGACAATGAAAAGCTTTAAATACGAATATGACAAAAGCTTTTCATCATACCGTATGCTAATAATGAAGTAAAATAGAAGAATGAACAGAAAGCAAAAATCAATTTTGCATGCTATATTTTTCTTTTTCCTTTTACATAACAATAATATTTTGTTTGCTCCCCTAATACAGTTTATAGTATCTTGTATGGAACCACAAAATAACCATGGAGATATCGACATTAAATCCTGATTACAATGCTTTAAATCATTCCCCATCGGTACTTCAGTTTGGGACTTCTTACTTGACATATTTTTAATGTAGCTTGTCAACTCTTGAACAAGTGAGAGCCTCGACACCTCATCTGCTACCCTTGGCGGCTTTACTAGTGGAGGTCGTAAGCTGCTAAACATGAAAACTGTTGGCACAAGTGGCTTGCAGAGCCAACCTATTTCAAAGAGAGAGAGAGAGAGAGAGAGAGAGAGAGAGGGGGAGAAAGAGATAGAGGAGAATAACAATAAAAAAACTCGTAAAACAGATCCAAACATGTAAAATTGGAAAATAGCAAATTCCCTATTAATGACTTCAGAGTAAAAAATGGTCGATAATCATCATCATTTACTCTCTTTTATGGCATTCCACCCAATATCCCTTTTTCATTTTAATAAATTGTAGGACAAAATATATCATGTCCGTCTTCCCCCCTGCTCCCTCTCTTCCTCACCCACTTGAAATATTCGATGACACCTCTGCCCGTGACCTGCCGATCTGGAGATTCAAAGGCTTCTTAAATGATTACCTTTCATTCTCCAAAATAATTAGTTGTTTTTCACTCATACTAAACAAAGTATTACATAACACATGTTCATATAAACTAGTTTTCATTGTTCCGATCTATTACAAGAGAAATCAGTTCTGTCAAGCTTTGAAGTATATTAACAGTACTCTTGCTTGGTCACTCATGATCATTGTTATTCATATTTTCAGCAGTACTATTCTATCGTTATTTTAAAAAATATTTATCTTGATTATTTCCTGTTTGTTTTAAATATGTCATTTGATGTACCATTATCATTGTTATGTTAACTCGATGAATTTACATTGTTTCACACGGCCCCGATGGAAATCAGTCTTGTAACTGTTTGGGCTTTTTAACCGTGTATAAATAAAGTTATCAATCAATCTTTTAAGCAAACATTACTTTGTGCTAATATAAACAAACAACAAGACAAATGCGACTGCGTCTCCTATTTGCCTACGACCTAAATTCAGTATAGGAAATGGATAGAATTATTTGTGACACTAATATCATAATGAAAAAAAATATATATCAATGTCAACCGACGACTTTGATCTTGACCTACTAGCCCCAAAAAAAGATTGGATCATCTTCCTATAGTAATACAGACACCATGTATACATATTGCAATAGCAAGGCTAAAAACCTTTAATTTCAGAAATTGACCTCTGTGACCTTTGACCTACTTAACTTAAATATAATGAGACTTTGAGGCTAATACCTCCAATGGTTCTTGGTATTGTGGTAAAGAGGATGAAACCTGTAATATAAGAAATTGACCTCTTTGACGTTTGATCTATTTACCCACAAATCTGATCAGATCGTCTTCATATAGTAAAACATAGTATCATCAAGTTTCAAGTTCATATATCAATAATTTCTTGGGATATCGCGATAACGAGAATGGACA
The DNA here is from genome assembly GCA_035222895.1 of Strongylocentrotus droebachiensis. Lineage (NCBI taxonomy): Eukaryota > Metazoa > Echinodermata > Echinoidea > Camarodonta > Strongylocentrotidae > Strongylocentrotus > Strongylocentrotus droebachiensis. Next base: position 28,679 of record JAVYIG010008471.1, read on the forward strand.
TACGGACGGACAACCCGAAAAACATAATGCCTGCGGCACCACCTTCGGTGGGCAGAGGCATGAAAATACTTACTTAGGTTTCTGTTTTTGTAACAGTGCCCATGGTAATAGAAAATGGGCCCAACTGGCCAGTATTCACTTGATCCAGTAGTACCGTGTGTGCATCTGGGAATATGCTATCGTTATCCAATTGGGAGAAGTGGACTTCAAAGTGAACGATAGCTTTTCTCCCGGATTTTCTATTTGTGAGAAGAATTGAATGAAATTATCCAAGATAAATGAATAATAATAAAAACTAGCATCATATAGCGTATATGTATTATAGCAACTTAGACAATTTGATATGGAATATAGGCTAGCTTCCAATAGATATATATATATATATATATGCGAACATTTTGGATAAACGCTTCAGTTTCATTCGCACTCGATGCAGTAAACCGCCTTAAACAAATGGAGTGGCATAATAAAGACGGAACAAGGGCATTCTACCTTAAGGCCCGGTCACACAGAGAGGACGCATGGGGAACGCACGGCCAGCGCATGGGAAATTTGCAATTTTGGCCAGTGCGTTGTCGTGCGCCCAACTTTTATCGAAGCTACAGCGAGCTGACACCAAATGCATAGCGTGTTGCTAGCGCGCTGAGCGCATACAGGGCGCATACAGTGCGCATACAGACCGTACACAGAGCGCACATGATAACAACTTCCACGAATGCACAGCGTGTTGCTAGCGCGCTGGACGAATGGTCCACGCCTGCACCGCGTTCTGCGACGCACGGCCCGCGCATTGGAAATCGGAACAGGCCGTGTGCCTAACTTTTGTCATGATTTTGGAAAAGCTAGCGAGCTGACAAAAAATGCACAGCGTGTAGCTAGTGCGCTGTGCGTATACAGGGCGTGTGCTCCGCGTATGTCTGGCGCTGGTCTAGCGCGCTCCACGCATGGCTGGCGTGCCTTTGGCGTGTACATTCATGCGTCGAGCTCAGCGCACACTTTTGAGCATGCTAAAAAAAAAACCGACGCACACAGCGAATGACGACGAATGTATAGCGCTGGTCCAGCGTTGGTCCAGCGCGCTCGACGAACGAGTAACGAATGATGACGCACGCCTAGCGAACGACAACGCACTGGCCCAAATTGCAAATTTCCAATGCGCTGGCCGTGCGTCCCCCATGCGTCCCCTCTGTGTGACCGGGCCTTTAGCTACGCAGGACCAGCTGATCATACAATTGTATGATCAGCTGATCCTGCATAAATACTATGCACCACACATAAGTGGATACAGTGTATGTAAATTCTTCGAACTTGGCTTTCAGAATGAACCAATTTCATCAACTATTGTTCTAGTTTTATCAGCACATGTAAAAGGCAATATACTCTTTATTGGTGGAGTATATGACAAAGTGTATAATAAACCTTCTTTAATATGATAGAAGTAAATGTAGTGTGTTAGAAAGTTACTCACTCAAAATCAGTCACTTTCATGTCTTCATAGTATGCATAGTATTCGGGGTGGTTCTGCGCATAGAAACGCATAATCTATAATTAAAAACATAAGATATAGCAACAGATTAAGGCTGAATCTATTAAGATGGAAAGAAAAACATTAACTTTCTAATTTAAGGGAAAATAGAGCATTCTCATCCAGGTTATTTATTGTAAAACCCTGGGCTTAATTTCATGGGTATTCACTGTAACCACGATCTTAGACCATCTAAGTGCATCAAGAAAAAAGGACTTTTACCATAAACTTGTTAAACACAGCTTGGGCGATTCCGTGCAATGTGTGAACATGTGCCCCATACGACATGGCGTTTAGCCATTTATTTAGCCCAGTAATGAAAATATCTCAATATGCCCATGAACTCTGGTATAACAAACATTATTGAACAGTTGGATTTCAAAGAATTGTTGTTTTTGAATGAAATAGATTGGGAGCGCCAGGAGGGTCAAATCTGACTGACACGAGCGCTATACAAGAACCCACTATTATCATTATTATTATTAAACGGAATCGCTATTTCACATATTTTTTATACAAAACTAGGATTGGACGGTGGCTCAATTGGGATGAGTCAGCGATACATCCTCTGGTGAAAATTCCTTTGAGGTCAATATAGGCTACACTAACCACAAAAGTCCTAACTACAACCTTGGACACACACTCTGCCCAACCCTAAACCTGACCCTAACCCTAACCCTAAAATCCAACTGAAACCTTAACCCTGTATGTTTGACAACCAAGGCTCGAGCAGCAATTGTAATCGGAGCAAATGTTTGGTTACCAGTGGGGGTGGTCCTTACCGCATCAATGAATTTTTTTTCAAATTTCTTGTAGGCCAAAGATGTGTCATTCTCTAATGCTGCGGTGTAGTTCTCAGTTGTCTCGACGATACCTCGAATTACAGCACCGGGAGTAGGGAGGACTGCAAATTAAAACATGAAAGGAAACACTTTCAAATACATGTATCAGCAGTGACTATCTTTTTTTTTAAAGTTTATTGCTGCAACTTCTCAAACATATCATTTGAATATATAAAAACACTAGGATTGGTAACATAAATATGATTATATTTACAAAAGGGAGAACAAAAAATGATTACTGGTACTGTGAAATCAGGAAAGTTTGCACAAATGAAGTGTTTGTGAATTTTAGTGGTTACGATTCATACAAGTTTCATGATTTGTCATAATTGAATCACAACTCACAAAATCCTGATTTTTGCTATTTGTGAAAGTTTCATGCCATAAAAATCACTCATGTTTACAAACCAGGAAAGTTTCGTGTTGCAGTGTAGATATGCTTTACCATGCTTCCTAGGCTATATATTAACCCTTTCAGGACAGAGTTTATTTTAGGGCTAAAGTAATCACATATTGTTCTTCAAATTGGCAACAATAGTATTTTCTTTTAGTGCTACATTGTTAGAATAAAATGTATAGTCATGATACAACATTGGATGTAGCGTATGCACACAATTTGCCCTTACTACTCATGTACATGTATCTGGTGAAATTGTATAGGGCTCTGAATACAACATTATTGAGCCAAACCAAAGAATATGGAATTATTGTCTCAAAAATGTTAACTTGCCCCCTTTGACCAAATATAAGTTCTCCTTTTCATATATCAAACAGTCTGGTCCTTATGATATTCATATGATATTCAAATAAAAGTTATGTGACAGTCATATTCATCTGATGAATATCGGCTGTTGAAAGCCAGAAGGGAGTTTAGTATGTGTTAAAGTAGGTGAGTTAATGCCCTTCTGGCTCCAAACAGACAATATCATATTCTAAAATAGAAACAAAAGTAGCTGAGAAAAGAAGGAAAAAAAATGACAGCCTTTTTTGCAACCATACAAATGTATCATATATGTATGACACCTATCCACGAACACCAACCCATGAATGTTTGTTAATAACTGTCTAATGGCCATGTAATTCTATCAACGTAGCATTTTGGTAACAACTTTAATAATGAATAAAATAGGCTATAAACAAAAACATATTTGTATATGAAAGACAAATCTGTCTAATATGGTATGGATGAATTGCAGGGAACAGAACACATAGGGGACAAAAAACCATTACATGCAGTGTGACAGTTTTGATTAGAATATAAATTGGTAACTGAAAACAGAAATATGACACGTCTATGATTAGTAATCATGATTTGAGATTGAATGTGCATATTTGGTTGGAAATGATGCCTCCGGCACTACCTTCAAGAATGGAGGCATACCAATATAAAAATGCATACTATTTATTACTTAGATATAGACAAGAAAGCAGAAGAAAATTCCTACAGAACACAAGAACAAATATATAAAAAGATCGCAGATTTGATTGCTTCCAGGCAAAGACAGAATACCATCAATTGGTATTATAAGGCATTTATTAAATGGAAATGTGTAAATTGGTGATGGGTGTAAGGATTAAAATCTTTACGGATATGGTACAGGATCACAACAACGTTTAAATTCCTTGTGCCATTTCACTTCCTTTTATTTAAAAAGCAATCTTCAGGTTACTACTTGACCTAAATCAGAAGTGAAACAAATCAAATAGGTGAATTATGTGTCGACAGAAAGCTTTTAAGCCAGAAATTACAATAATGTCACTTATATGTTGTTTAAGTGTCTGTCAGAGGAGTAGCAGTTCTCTAAAAACTCGAGATCAAAAGCTTTGAAAAACAGAAGTCGTCGATCTAACAATAAGCTATTGATATGATGACATGACTTGATTGTCGTATGCCTACATTTACACAATTTTCACACAACTGCGCCAGGAGTGTCATTTTTGACAGACATGGCGCATTATAATGTTCACTATTATTATTATTATTATTATCATCATCATATGTGGATTACGAATATTCACAATGATTGTGCATGAAGCATGGCTAACCCCCTCAGCTCTATAGGCGAGCCAATCTGGTCCACATGTTATCACCGTAACTGCTGACCCGTCATTTGGAGGGGTGCGGAAAATGAGGTTTTTATTTGCCGTTGTGCAATACTGAAAAGGGAACACATTTTGTATTCCTTTGTATTTGTATTCTACGTTCATTCAGCTTTCAACAGATATAAAGTTCCATTTTAATCGGATAGGGTCTTTAATAATCATTTAAAGTGGATATACATACAGAAAAGAACACATACCCAGAAAACGTGTTGAGCTGTTGTCAACATCTATTAAGAGCTATTTCTGTTTTTATGATGAAATATGTGAGATAAGTGCAGTATTGTGCTACACAATAAACCACTTGAACATGCTTAGCCATTACCGGACCTCTAAAGTTCCACAAAAATACATCGCAAAACGACATTATGAGTGACGAGTTTTAAATCAGTGTAAATTTGTAATTGTTAAAGTACAAATGTTCCCGCAATATATCAGACTTCAAAAATCATAAATCGACTATGAATTTGCAGATTTTAAGAGAAAGAGATTTAAGTTTTTCTTTATCCAAGAAAATTGGACTCATTATCAAATGTGGGTGGTTTACATGGCTTTTCGTTTAGAAACCCGTCTTTCATTGCCTCCATAATGTATGGACTTATTAATTCAAATTAAATTCACCGAACAAGACCAGTACACCCCCTTCCTCCCTCCAGTACCCCCTTAATGTAGTGTTATAATTACAAAGATAGAGAATAGAGTAAAGGATAGAGGAGGAAATATCTATATCAAAATAAAACTAAATAACAAATTAAGGTATTATGAGGATGTAAGTTTTATAAGCAAATTTTTGATCGTGTTAGTGGAATACATTTCAAAGCACAGGTTGCATGCATGTAAACCTCGTAGCTGATTTAATCTTCATCATGTCTTGTGGTACCTGACTGAAAACTTATTTAGTGATAAAGAACTACTAATATGACTTTAAATTTGATTTAATTAACAAAAGAATGGATTAGGGAATAATCGTCATGCAAGTACAGTGTATTTGTTAATAAAACATTGTATTAGTCGAAAAGGATTGGAAGCACATCCATAGAAATTAGAAACTAGAGTTCTAAATCCATTCAATTTGTATTGTGTCTTGCAATACCTGCCTGAGGGCTTACCTGTTGGACCTGGCCTTGGAGTTGTAATACCTACAAATTAATAAAAGTATACATGTTTAGAAATAAGAATATCCTAAATTGAAATGTAATAAAAACGTTTTTGTTCCTAAAGATATACATACTTTGTCTAGTACAAAATACTAATTATGTACGCCTTTTTTTATCATATTTAGTGACAAGACTTTCAGTTTCTGATGTATTTTTCTTTTATCAATCTACCTTATGGAATCATCTCTCACATTGTACGTTTTATTCGCTATGCCCACGTCTGAAAGAATAATGAAAAAGGTTCAATGCTTTTCCTGTATCATTACCAAAGAAGCGAGTTGGATTTGAAGAGTCTCTTCAAAGTCTCTTGAAAGATTTGTTGAGAGGATAATTAGAAGGTAGATAGACTAGACCGAGAGAAAAACAAGAACCAGGAAAGGAATATTAAGTCATGGAGTTGAATGGCAGTACAAGAGTGTTCTAGAGTGACAGAAAACAGAGATGTGTTGGTAAATGTTGCAATCAAACTCCGAGCTGGGAAAAACGAACTCGATTGAAAGATAGATAAGAAATAGATAATAAAACGTCATGTAGCATCTGTGTTTTGTTTTTGTTGTTATTAGATAATACTCTTCTTATCAGTCCATCTCCTAGCTTTTTTGTACATTTTCTTATCCCATTAGTTCCTCCTTTGAGACATATTCTTTATACATGTACTAACAAAGACACTGTTAGTAAATTTCTGTTTCTCTGTGTCACAGAACTAATTTATGAGATTCCAATCCTCTCGATAAACTTGTTCAATAATAATAGGAGATGTTAAATAGAAACGATGCTTACTGCAATATTCATCAGATGAATCTACACAGTGGCTTATTCCATTACACACAAAGGAGCTGTGAATACATTGTCCGTTCGTGCACTGGAACCAACTCCCGTCGCAATCTGAAGGTAAAATATTCGAAAGAGGTAAAACATTTATTAAACAATTTACATGGCTCAAATAGTTGAAACGTTTTAGGTTAATTAGTACTTCTTTAATTTTCTGGCTTCCGATCCGTATATTTTATTATGATGATATACTCTGACTTGAAATTAGTATGCAGCTTTTCGGTTCGATTTTTCTTTCCTAGTCTTGATTCGTTTATACGGTGCTTACATCATTATTCTGTTATTGGCTGCTTATATATTCAGTGTCTCGAATGGTAAATATTATAAAATTGAAGCGAAACAAGGCGTATGAAGAAGCAAGCAATGTCAAAATTGGTCCTGTTAATTAATATGAAAAGCATAGTCACTGTTTCTCACCTCCATATGAAGAACCTATCACGATGAAGAGACCCCGATCAGTACCAAACGCGTCGGTTGAGAATTGCAGCCACATATTAGGATGACCGGACCAGTAGCTATCAGGCCAATCACCAGAAAGGTTATATGTCAGGTGGAATATCTGCGTACTCTCTTCAAATACGTCTGAAATACCGGTGTAGATGCGAACGTAATCACGGATTGAGTGCATTCTGACAGTCCCGAACGTTATGAGAAACCGGCGCCCATGGACATTTCTGACATGCCATAGAATGTTCTCGAAATTATTGTAGTTCGTAGGGTAGTTAGGAGTAAAGACATCTAGGAGTTCATCTCCTCGGATATTGTACGTTGTATTCGATATGAAAACGTCTGAAAGTAAAATGGATTAGGTATAATGCTTGTTTCTGTATCATTACTAAAGAAGCGATTTGGCTTAGAAGAGTCTCTTCAAAGTCTCTTGAAACATTTGTTGGGAGGAACATTAGAAGGTAGAGAGACTGGACCGAGAGAGAAACAAGAACCAGGAAGGGAATATTAAGAAATGGAGTGGAATGACAGTGAAAGAGTATTCTAGGGTGACAGAAAATGGAGATGCATGGGAAAATGATGCAATCAACTTCCGGGCTAGGAGAAGATACCTTGATAAACAAATAGATAGATAGATAGATAAGAACTAGTTAATAAAACGTCATGTAGCATCTGTGTTTTGTTGTTTGATATCAGTCCATGTCCTAGCTTATCTGTACATTATCTTCTCCCATTAATTCTTCCTTGCAAAATGGTATTTACCAAGTTATTATTCCACATAGTTCCATGCCTATATGGCCAAACCAATGCTAAAGAGAATATGCAAATATTTATCAGTACATGCTATACAGTGCGTCCCAGAAAAAATGAAACCGAGAAGTATCGATGTTCTATCATAACTTAATCACAACTATAATTAATGAATGATACATATTTAGAAAGCTTAGAGTCTCCTCTTCCATGTGATGCTACTCATATTATGCATATTTTACGCATGAGTGATTAAAAGCAATTTGAAGGAAGGAAACCAAAAAGACATTTGGCGGGCGGTATCTGAATTTCGAAGAAAAATTCACATTTCTAGAAAGTTGAGTTTCTGCCCTTTCATATGACACCTCAATCAGGAAAAATGAGTGAGGAATGACAAAGTTCTGTTTGTTTAAAGTAGTGCTTGCATTTCCATAATTTTATTAAACGAATTCGTTTTCACTGGCTGCCTGCCGTATCAATAAACGAAATTAACAAAAGACTTAACTCCGTTTCGTTGACAATCAGCCGTCGACGAGAGTCTTCATGCATGGCTGATTGTCAACGAAACGGAGTTAAGTCTTTTGTCAAATCTGCTTTTTGATACCGCAGGCTCCCAGTGAAAACGAATTCGATTGTTAAAATTATGAAAATGTAAGGGCTACTTTAAACAAACAAAACTTTGTTATTCCTGGCTCATTTTTCTTGATCGAGCTATCATATGAAAGAGCAGAAAATGAACTTTCTAGAAATATGAATTTTTCTTTGAAATTCAGATACCGCCCGCCAAATTACTTTTTGGTTTCCTTCCTTCAAATTGCTTTTAATCACTCATGCGTGAAATATGCATCACGTGAGTAGCATCACATGAAAGAGGAGACTCTAAGCTTTCCAAATATGTATCATTCATTAATTATGGTTGTGATTAAGTTATGATAAAACATCGATACTTCTCGGTTTCGTTTTTTCTGGGACGCACTGTATAACCTCCAAAGGCTGTGGTGCATGTCGTGCGCCAGAGATCCCTTTCGATGATTTGGCAAAAACTGTATAGCATAAAAATAAGTAATCATTTTGAAATAGGTAGTAAAGTTTCCCCTGGTACTAGCTAGGTAGTAGAATAAATGCAAGAATAAAGGAAGGATATGAATACTTATAATGTTAACTAGGCTAGGACACACGTCCTCATAGTCATCGCAACAGTTGTCATTCCTCTCGCACAGGCTGTCACAGTAGCAACCCTTAGGGTTACAAGGGTACTCGGAGCTCGTACAACAGCTGTTTAAGCACGATCCGTGATTTTGTGGTGGTTCAGTTGATTCTGAAAAGAAAAAAACATAAACCCCATTTAAATTAAACAATTCTCCAGGAAATTATGGTTTTACAGTTGAATTTTACATTGCATTTTGGATACACATTTGAGACTTTCTGATTGATGCCTTAAATAATAGAGAGAGTTTTCTACATCTCAGAAGCAAGGGGTTATTACTTGAAAAGTATGGTAAGGATCTGAGACACATTAAAACATTAATGATCGATTACTTTGTTAAACGAAGATTATAAGATACTCTCAAAGATTTAACTAAAAGAATGAAACATGTTTTGAGTGAAATAATTCATCCAAACCAAGTAGGATATACGATGAATAGAAATATTTGTGAAGCTAAAAGTTGATAGATGATGTTATTTTTCATTTTAAAACTTTTAATGAAGATTGTTTATTAATAACTGTAGATTTTAAAAGCTTTTGATTCGTTTCCCATACGTTCCAGCTTAAGGTATTACGGTTGTTTGGATTTGGTCCGTCATTTTGCTCATGATTAAAAACCATTTATAGCGACATTAGTAGTAGTGTGATGTATGATGGCCTTTCAACTGGGTATTTCAATATTAACTGAGGAGTCCAGCAAGGTACCCCACTGTCACCTTATCCGTTCTAAGTCGTCATTGAAACATTGGCGCAGGCCTTGAGAAAGGACAATATAATTAAAGGAAAATGTTTTAGTGAAGTTGAAGTAAGACAGGTCTTATGCCGATGATATGACATTATTTGTCAGAGACAGAGTTCCAATTAGGAGGTTACAATATATTTTTCAAGCCTTCAGTTCAGTGATTAGATTTAAAGTAAAAATAGACAAAAAAATGTAATACTAATAGGTAAAGATAAAGACGATTAAGAATAATTGCATTTTGGAAAAATAGTTCAAGATATAAAGATTTTAGGAATAACTTTTTCGTTAGATTCAAGAATCATGGAGGAGCTTAACTTTTTAAAAAAAATTGAGTAAAATTAAAAGATTGTTAGGGTAGTGGAAACAGAGAGACCTTACTATTATGGGGAAAATACACTTACTTAAACGAATACATTATCTAAATTTAATTACGTGTCTTCTTCATTAGAAGTGCCAAGGTGGTTAACTGCAGAAATTCACAACATTTGTTTTCAATTGATTTTGAACTGTTTGTTGAGAACACAACATGTTATGTGGTAAAACGGCTTTCGAATGGAGAAAGGAAAATGGGCTGGAAGATGTATTTTGACTACAGATTTAGGTCAGTAGGTGGAAGATTCATATTCCTTTGTAATTACGATATAAAGAAGTTGCCCAGTATTAAAGTACCGTTATTTTATATTGAGATCCTTCGAGCTTGGCAAGAGTTGGAAACCTGTAGATATTTTGAGGAAGGGAAAATCAATCAGATTATATTCAACAATAAAGATTTTTTAATTAAAGGGAAAATGAAATGTACTATGGATTTGGATAACCATATATTTGTCAATTAGATCATTTTTTGATAAATAAGATATTATATGAATAACTCATTTTCAGAGTTTGGGTTTGAGTTGTGATCACATTCTAGATATTTGGAATATTTGTCAAGATTTGGTGGAAAGTGGAAAATATGGTGGGACAGCAGTTAACTGGTACATTATAGATATAAATGAATACAATATTCATTTGAATATTTATGGACAAATAATATTGCTAAGATATTCGAGGAAGATTTACGAATATTTGGTAACAAATCTACCTTTATAAAGCTTACAGATATAAGTACTTCCTCATTTCGATTATTGTTCCTCGGTGTGGTCTGAGCGATATCAAAGACAAACGATTAAATAACAAAAGGTAAAAAAACGAGCTGCACGTGTAATGCTGGGAGAAGGATTTGAATTATCTTCAAATGATATGTTTAGTCGCTTAGGATGGATGCCTATTCAGACACGTTTCCAGTTTGGACGTGCAGTGATGTTGTATAAATCATGGCACCAACATACTTAAAACAAGATTTACATCATGTTCGTTCACTACATAATCACAAAACAAGACATGCTGTAAGAGATGCATTGTGTGTACCCAAATTTAGGACAGACACTTATACAAATAGTCCTCTAATTTCTGAAATTAGAGTATGGAACCAACTTAAAAGTCCTGTCAAAATGTCACCTACTTTGAACAGCTTTAAACAAGCTCTAAAAGCGCTGTTATCTGCAGATGACGTGTAAGTAAACTTTGGGGAGTTTCGTGCGAAGGTAACCATTTTGTTTCTATTTGCAAAATTATGAAATTTGGTTGACATGGTAACCGTTATATCATGTATTCATACATGTAATGTATTTTTTTTCCAGCTATCTCGTAAACAAACTAAGTGTATTGGTTAAAGAGCAATTGAATGTAATTTCAGTTATTTCATGGGGATACCAATTAATTGTATTTCACCTGTTTATGCGCTTGTGTATTTCTGTATTTTGTTTTTTGATGATGTTATTTGTTTTATTATTACCAAACAGGGCCTCATGGAAGACCACCAAAATGGTGATATGTGCCACCCTGTTTAAATATCAGAAATAAATAAATAAATAAAGATGGCCACAATAATTTTGACTTCACAAAAAAGGTTATACGAGACATTTTTGTACAGTAAGGCCTAGAGTCACGACACTCATTAGTGAACTAAGGTAATTTCAATACAAATTACTTTATGGGGCGATGTACACAAAGGAGCATTTATTTTATGTTGGTTTTGTTGGAGATGACAAATGTTCTTTCTGTAAACAAAGTACAGAAGCATATTCGCATTTGTTTGTTAGTTTGTTGTTGTTGTTGTTGTTTTGTATTTCTTTTTTTTGGGGGGTCTGTATTGAATTGTTTAATGAGATTTAAATAAATTGTATAATGAAGAAAAGAAAAATATACAAATATTTTTTTGGGAGGGGGAGAGAATGTTTTTTTAGGGGAGGGGGGGGGGGGGTCGGTTAAGGGGGAGAGAGATTTTGAGAGGAAGAGGGAGTTTGAGGTATTTTATGTTGTATTGTTTCCATTCTGTCATTATTGGTAATTTTGTTCGAACCGTTAGAGCTTGTTTTTGTATTATCTATAAAATGTAATTTTGTTTTCTATGAATTTGTTGAATGGAAGCATAATAAAAGAAGTATTCAAACCAAAACAAAATATAGTCACTACCCGGCCCGTCTTAAAATTATAAAAACTATTACGATTTACGTAAAGGGTTGCCTTTTTCGGACGATGAATACCATAAATCCCAGCCTATTCATGTGACAAGCAAAATTAATAATATTATCATTAATAAATAAATAAATAACGTTTCATAACCTTAAATTGGTTAAGTCCATCACTAATATATATATATGCCAGTGTGTATAATTCCAAAACAGCCAGGTCTATCAGGAAAACCTACTTATTGCGACTTCAAATATCTATCCAATTTTGGACATGACGAAGAGAAGGAAACTGTCTAACAAAGGTGATAGGGTCGGTGTAGGGAATTGGAGACCACCAAGCTTGAACCCATCACTGTCTGTCTGTGTTGGCTCCAATATTGCTTTATCGCCATTTGTGGCCTTTAACAACACTTCCTGCATATATCCAATTCATTTTGAAGACTACAATGCGTTCTCTCTGCGAGAAAACTGGCAAAATTGACCAAAATAAGCAATTTTGATCGTAAAATTTTCCTCTGATATAAAAACACATTTTTCACTGAATGTTGTGGTGTATGCAGACATTGATCTATATTTGCCACTCTCCACCCAGGTGTTAAAATGGGTACCCGGTAGGATGCGAAAGCTAATGTGGTTTGATTAGCAAGTGGCGCTTGTAAAATGGCGACTGGCTGGAATGCTCCCCAGGGAGTGGAGAATGTGCATACCTTGTGTGCGGGTAAGCCTGAATCCGATGACCGGGGTAATAATATGTTCCGCGCCTAGAAACGTAGTATTAGGCGCATTATAAATGTGAGCTATTATTATTATTATTGAGGGGTGGCTCATAAAAAGTAGTTTTAAAAGGAAGTTTATGAAGTGTGCCTACCATCACAGAAAACCTATGGTCACTGTGTGTTGTGAATGGGTGTTGCAATGCACATTATGAATGGTGTTTGATCAAAATGTGTGTAGGCAATGGGGGACACCAGGTCCAAGATGGGGGTTGTTTGTTGTGAATGTCGAGTATGCCGAGGACAGTCAATGATCTGATGCTGGTTGGTTAATTGAAGTTTATTTATTCCTCATTTAATTTTAAAAACAGTTTGAATTCTTTTTTCTTTTTTGTATACAGGCGTATAGTAGATTTCACACAAGATTTTTTTGTTTTTTATAAAAGATTTCAAATCAAGTATAATGTACGGAAGATAATTACGAAATTTCGAAATATATAGATAAGACAGGCAAGGTAAAAAACAATGTAAAATATTGGGAGCCTAAATAAAAAGCATAGCTTGTATGTGAATAGGCTCCCGAACTGAGTAACACAATATAATAGGTCTGAATTTAAAAAGTATTATAGGAGGCGAAAACGGAGTAGTATAGTATGAGATTCTCATGAGAATAAAGAGTACAGAAAATAATATAATAATGATAGGTAGGAGAAGGTGAAGAAGGAAAGAAAGAAGAAGAAGAGAAAGACGAAAAAGAAGTGAAAGAAGAAGAGGCAGAAGAAGAAGAAGAGAAAGCAAATTGATGAAATTAATGGCAGCATTGTAAAATAACATGTACATAAATATTTTGGGCCACATATAAATCACATTGTTTTAAAATCTCTTTCAAAAAGTGTTTGAACTAACTATAGCAATCCCATTTTCGTTCAAATTGTATTTAAAATATCTTGATTTGTAACTGTCCCTTGTTACCTTCACAAGTAGGTAATGAGAGACCTTTGGTGATTACGTCATTAATCATTGTTATCATATTAATCATTTACATCATGACAACAATTTTGTTACCAAAGGAAGAGAAGAAGTTTCTGAAGAGAATACAAAAATTTCTGTATGTGTAACATGTTTCATGTTTAAGTAAGTTATGCACATGTGCTTAATGGTCTCCAATTCCCCACACCTACCCTAATCTGCAACGATCAAGGAAGAATTGGAGAATCTAGAAGAGGATACTCCAGTTGACAATTGGTTAAAGAAAGTCATGTGCAGGCACGTACGCAGAATTTTGTCTAAGGGGGGGGGGGTGGGGGGGTGGGGTTAAAATGTGAAAATCGCGCCGAAAATTTCGCAACGACTCAGCCAGCCGCTCAAACAAAATTGAGGGGGGGGGGATTTCCTCCAAAAGAACAACAATTTTTTTTTTTTTTTTTTTTTTTTTTGGGGGGGGGGGGTTCGACCTCCGAACCCCCCCCCCCCCCATCTGCGTAAGCGCCTGGTCATGTGACATACCCTCACAGGTGGGTAAGGGATCCGACCACACCCCACTCTCCAAGCATCGCAGGTTGTTGGTATCACCTCGTAGAGCGTAACCCTCTTTACAGTGGAAGATCCTCTCATATCCAATGTTCCTCCCGTCGCTGAAGTGGACACCCTCCGTGACTGCATGGTCTGGTATGTTGAGTACCGGCCATCTGCTCACTATCAATAGGAGATATAAACGCTAGATTCGAATAGACCGGTTTACCATCTACCACGTTAACAATCATAAACTGCAAGTAAATGATCGAGTGCGCAGACATGGGAACTTTGTTTTCGCAATGTCAAAATGACACCGCCGAATTTTCTTGTGAAAATAACACAGTTCTTACCCGGATTTTGATGAGATTTTCGGCACACTAGTTCTTTAGAATATATGGATCGAGATCAAGCATTAGTGTAATACGACAGAAAAATATTGTCACTTTCATATTGTTAGGTGCGCAGACATAAGACTCCAGATAATACCTGTACATACGGGAGGATCATTCGACCATTGACCCTTCTCACATGTGATTCTCCTAGATCCCACCAAGCGGTAATCATCTTCACATACGAATGAAACCGTTGCACCATCTGAAAACATATCTCGAGCCTGCTGTCTGGAACCATCTAGTAACCTCCCGTGCTCTGGAGCCGCAAGGGCCTCACACTCAGCAGCTGTATCACGGTGAAGAGAAAAAACATAATTTCACTCCATATACGTGTCTTTTGGGTTGTTTCAGCCTTTAAGTTAAAGGCTATGGAGATGAAATTTGTACCATGTGTATTATTATCATTAATGCGTTTAATTACATTTAACAATATGAGATAACTATGATAACGGCACAGTCTTCGTTTTATTCGAGGCTCAATTCTTCTTCGTTATTATAACATGCCCCAAACCATGTTCCTACACTTCTGCCCCGTGTACAATTATGCGTCACCAACATTTCAGCCTTTGTTTTCATTTTGTATGGGTATGTGTGTGTGGGAGTGTGTGTATGTGTGTTTGTAACCATCTAGTCATTGCCGACCCGTCTTAACATTCCAATTACTATTATGATCCACCTAACGGATTGCATTTTTCGGACGATGATTACCATGAATACCAACCTTTTCATGTGACAAAAAAAATTATTGATAATATCATTAAAGCGCCCTTCCAATTCAAAACGGTCTTAACAATAAAAACAAAGACATGTCGAAGAATTTTTGACGGAGATTCTGACAATGGCTTATCTTAGAAATCATCAATAATTCTGTAATCTAGGTTTAAAACTGACGACTCAGACCTCTCAGAAAAAAAGCCCAGTTTTGGAGCTGTATTGCGCAATAGCATATGACGTCAATGCAGGAGACGACATAGCACTTGAATGGAGAAACCCTACTATAACATACCCAAAATCAATTAAATCTTCATTTTTTTTTAATATTGTCATCTTTAAATGAAATGTTAAGTTCGCAGACGAAAGGCTCCCCATCATACCTCTACATACGGGAAGATCATCCGACCATTGACCCTTTTCACATGTGATTTGCCTAGATCCCACCAAGCTGTAGTCATCTTCACATTCGAATGAAACCGTTGAACCGGATGGAAAGATATCTCGAGGCTGCTGTCTGGAACCATCTAGTAACCTCCCGTGCTCTGGGGCCGCAGGGACTTTGCATTCAGCAGCTTTATCACGGTCAAGAAAAGGACATAATTTCACTGAATATACGCCTATTAAAGGGATTTGCGTATCTTTGTCTCAGATTCTACACAAAATCCTGGATTTAGCTCATGCTGCAATCATAATTACAAACCTTTTGGTCAGTCAGGAATCCCATGACGTTTACAAGCCGATTTGCCCTTCTGATTATCAAGATAGTTATGATTGGAAGTTCGAAATTTCAAAAAAATCGTTTCCCAACCGGTTTTTATAACACTATAACAGTTTATTGGGGAAAATGAGTATGGTAAAACCGGTCACACAAAGATTTTTTCTTTTGTGAGGCACTCCATGATCATTTTGAAGCGCAATTGTTTAGGACTTCAATATTATACCATATGTCAGATGCTGATAACACGCAGGGCTATGCATCTCAGATTTTGCATCGTTAAACAATGCCTTTAAGTGTTGTTTCAACCTTTAAAGTGTTGGGAGTCTTAAATATTTGATGGCAAAATCGCACTTAAATTGTATAAAGATGTGAAATAAGATGTCATTTAACACACACTTCTGCAAGGATTTTCAAAATAAGTACATTTTAAGGCCAATATTTGATGACAAAATACAATATTTTAGTTTTCTGTACTACCAAAAAAAAACAGGTACTTGTATTTATTCATCACTATTCCTCTTTAAACACATTCATTTCTAAGATCCTTGTAAATGTGTGTGTTAAATGACATCCTTTTGCACATCATTATAACATTGAAGTGGAAGTTTACCATCAAATTCTTGAGGCTCCCAACATTTTAGAGGGGCTTTAACTTAAAGGCTACAGTATAAGGACATATAATTTAATCATGTTTTATTATTCATAGTTATATTATTATCACAATTACATTTATTCAGTTTTAACAACAAAGGATAAAACAATGGTAACATGACACAGTCTTCAATTTATTCGAGGCTGAATTCTTCTTCATGTTTATGAAGTATCAGAGAATGAGATTATATGTGCAGACTACCGTGCCCAGCATACCCAACTCACTGGTCTGCCCCGTGTACATGTACATGTGCGTCACCAGCATTTCTTCCTTTGTTTTTATTTTGTTAAAGTGTGTTGGTGTGTTGGTACCACAGTGGTTTTACAGTTCTGTGGTTGGTACGTGTGGATGTGGGTGTGTTTGTTCTCATAATTATTATATACATACCTTTAAACAGCACATGTACGCTGTGAAATGATGACGACCCATTGCATGTATACATGCCAGAGAAATCAGTAGAGATAGGATTCAACCGTTTTGTATCAGTATACAACCTGGACCAATTCTGAAAGATAATGGAGAGATATGGCCAACTGACATTTTTCAAAGCATTCCCATATAACTATACTCGAGTCACATGAATTAAGCCCGAATCTGAGAATTAATATCCTACTATTTCTACACAATTGGGAAAATATATATTTGCCTTTTCTTTTTTATTCCCTCTCTATTTAAATGTTGCGACATCTAATACAACGACAGCCCATGAGATCGAAAATTGAGGTTTTCTATGCTGTCGAAATAGTGGTCTGTAGCGTTTGTATACTTTTCTGAAGTCACGTATGGTGGTGTATCGTTGTCTGATCTCCATGCCCGATATTAACAAAATGTTGCTAACCCTGAAAGCACTTTAAATTGAAATGAATTTACCCATAAGTCTCCGCCATTCACAAGAGGAGTTGTCAGTCGAGGAGGTCTTAACCATAGACTTGTGATGAAGCAGACTACATCAAGATACTTGGGATTTTCACGATGCACGTAAACCACGACTGTCCCATTACTAGCTACATCACGCGGTGCGCCGTAGAACAAGACTTGTGTTTCAACGGGTTCTACGAAGAAACAACATTGAATCATTGATTGGTAATTGATTACTTCATGCATTCTTATTTATTTGCAACATAAATGATTAAACCCCACAGCTATAAGGTAAAGAGTAATCAAAATGGCGCGTAGTTATTCGGGTGATTTCGGCCTGAGAACCAATCTCGCATAGAAAAGGACTTACTTCGATTGTTAGACTTATGCCCCGTGTCATAAAGAATTGCAAGTGATTTGGATCCATCACAAGTCCTCCGATCAATCGCAAGGTTGCTGTCTCCTGTTTCTTATTAACATAGTTGCGATTAATATCAACTCTTTATTAGACGGGACCCTGATAAAAGCTGAATCCCAGCATCGGGTTTAAAGTGTAGTCGAATCACTCTCATATGCCACGTTGAAACTTGCCCGCATTTTGGTTTGCGCATATGCTATGGTCACATTACCCAAAAGTAGCCTGCTCGGCGGCCGAGCGGCGAGTTTTTAACCAATTCTGGCCGGTGGCTGCCCGGCCACCAGCGGCGGCCGCCCAGGCACCGCTCGTTTTTAGGGCATCGCTCGGTCGCCGCTGAAGTTTTAGCGCGGAGTTAAAATTTGGGCGGCGCCTGCTCACTTTTCACTCGCCGCCCAAAATACGCTCGGTGCCTGGGCGTTCGCCGCCCGGGCACCGACCTAATCGCTGGGCGATGGCTATATTCCAAGAGCGACCGAGCAGGCTACTGATCGGTCGGTCGCTGCTCTGATTTGTGACCATAGCTATAGACACATACTCTTGCGTGTCAATGCAGGAAGTGTTCGTGATAGCGTGCGGGAGGATGCGGGCGGATGCGGGGGATGTCGGCCGTGCGTGAAACGAGTGACAGAATTTTCAAAATGTTCAAAATGTTGGCACGACAATTTTGTTTGGCAACGTTCGTGAACACTTCGTGAACTATGCGCACCCTATGCGCTACCTTATCGTGCCAGTGCAATGGCACGCATGTTCACGAGTAGTTAACGACTACTTTGTTAAAAATTTGCGCACTGGCTGCGCATACTTCCCGCGCGTAATAACTCGTAACAATCCGTAAAGTCATCGTAACACTACCCGATGAAATCGTAAACAACACGTAAGCACTCGTTATAATCTGTAAATAAATCATAAACAAGCCGTAACAAATCTTTACAAAAAAAATACGGATTCTTGCGAGCAGTGTACGGAAGGTTACGTGTTGTTGCGAGCGGTTTACGAGCGCTTTACGATACTTACGGATTGTTACGAATTATTTACAGAAAAATCAATCCGTGGACAATCGTAAGAAGATTTTTGACATGTCAACAAATTTTCCTCTCCTTTCACGGATCCTTAAGAGGGTATGCGAGTTATTTACGAATGCTTGCAATTGACTACAAGTTGGCGATCCGTAATGACTCGTAAAAAAAGATCCGTGCATGTGAAAGGGGCATTATAACGCAGCCCTACTAATGATAATGATGTTTGGCGCACAAAGGGCAGAGGAACCAGAAGCTGGAATATTGCATGATGGGTAAAGCCAAATAGGTGAGACCCTTTTTTTATTTTTTTAAGAGTGTTTGAAGTATTTTACTGAAAGGTCAAAATAGAAGAAAAAAATGTTTAATAAAACAATAATTGACAGGCTAGAAAAAAATCAGGAACGAACGTTGTCCAAAGAATAGTATGCTTTGCTGAAAGTTAGTATATAAACCAAAGAAACAAATAGGCGATTATTGTTGTACCCTTCTATCGATTCTAATTTGCTCAAAATTTTTCGGTTGAAGCGCTTTAATACTCACGACATTCTGGTTCTTCCCCGGTCCACTGTCCCCCTTGGCAAGTTCGTCTTTGATCGCCAATCAATCTATACATTCCAGGGTCTCTACACCTAGCAACTAGCTGGGTGCCAGCGGGTAAGGTGGGAAGGGTATAGTGGCTAGTTATTGGCCTCGTCGCATCTTCATTCACAAACTGGCGAACCGGTCCTCTGTTCCTTGGGACTAAACAAGGATTCTCTGGAGGAAAATGCCACAGAATAAACACAGTATTAATATCAGTCGAAGGGCCATGACATTTTTGCTCAAATTTCTTTTCTTCTTTCCCCCTTTTTGTTGTTGTAGTTTGAGGATTGCAACTCAATAAGATTGCTTACGATATTTTACGAAAGATATTCTCGCACTTCAGCTGAAGAGATATTTATCTTTATTTTGGGGATCTTTGTTCACGGATTCGAGAGTAAATCAAAGAAATATTAGATAGCTTTGTGAGATATCAATTAATTAATCATAAAACACACACATAAACAAATCATATGAAAAACTTTCGTTCATCTGCTCGGCACGCATTGCACCGTGAGCTACAACATGTGACATTCCTTACCATTTCATGCATTACCAACGCTACACACTACGAAAAAGGGTGTAAAATATTAAGAGTTTGCACCCTTTACATAAAAATGAACCCTTTTGAAGGAAAAGGGGTTAAAAAAGGGTGCAATATAAGATTTTGCACCCATCCCACAAAAATGAACCCAATCGACCGAAAAGGGTGCAAAATAGAAGTTTGCATATGCATGCATATTCATGAGTACTTTACACGTGTTCACATAAATATACATTTATCATGATTGTTAAGGAAATTAGGACAATGCACATCAATTTTGTGATTTATTTAGTTTCCTTCGACAATCATTAAACAAATAGATTATTTTGTCTGATCACGTTACAATTACATTCACGTTTTAGCAATAGATACATTGATTCTACGATTACTAACCAAGAAACAACATGCATGTTTAATATGTATTTGTGTACGATCAAATTTTTTCGAGTATTCCTCGAGTATGGGAGAAGGATTGCACCTTTTAAAGGGTGCAGGACTGAAACCCTAAAGGTGCTGCTATTGCATCGGTTTGCACCCCTAAAGGTGCAGGATTGAACCATAAAGGGTAATAACATGTCCCCTAAAAGGTTCAATCTGGCACCCTTGTAAAGGGTGCAGGATTGCACCTTAAAAAAGGGTGCAGGATTTAACCTCTAAAGGTGCTGCCAGTGTTGCATCGGTTTGCACCCCTAAAGGTGCATACTTCCACCATTTTTTCTAAGTGTAAATCACAGCAACAGCCTAATTGAACCCACTTTAAATACCTTCTCGGCCGGTATTTTAAAATTCAACGTTTTCTCTTTAAGATGACATACATTTGAAATAATTTCATTCATGGGGAAAAGGTTGCACTTGTTGTTATAAAATGTTCCAAAAAAAACCTTTCACGACACTTTCTCTATGCAGGTAAACCGATTTCCGCCCAAAATTTGTCAACGCTCCATACTTATCATGGCTGGAGAACTGATTCGGTGGGCGAATTGCACCATCTCGCATATCAAATTAAAGCAGGTTCAACGATTCCAGTAATGTATCATTCATTTTTATTGGATAAGAGGAAAAGGTTGCACTTTTGCATCGAATGATTTGCTGTCTCTAATTTTAAGCTCCTTATTGCGTAAGAGCGTGAAATATGCCACACTACACGAGTTCCATAAACGTAGACATTAGCGTGCGGAATTTTGCGTTGCATGTGATTTGAAACAGCACGTTTTCTCTCGGAATGTTCTTTGTAGTTATTTCTATCAATATGTGAGTTTCAACCTAAAATGTGGAAAGATGAAGACATGTAGACTGTAGTAATGATAATTTAATGGTAAAAGTACCTCATATATTTTTTTTGTGAAATTTGCCAGTGACCAAGACGAAACACAAAGGATTTTGTAAAATTGTTCGTCGTAAACCTCAGACTCTCAAAGAGAAATATTCCATTTGATTGTGGGGTTAGATATATAATTAGTAAATTCCTTGATATTGAATTATCGATATGAATTCAATCTTCAAGATTTTAAAGTTTTGTTTAATATTGTTTTTTGTATCGTCTTAGATTTTCATTAAAAGACATAAACATGTAAATGAAATCGTCCATGTTTTATGTTAATGTTATGAACAGACCCATTCTCCCTATTTTGTCATTAATGCACCACCCACTGACCAGTTGAATCTCTGTATTACGCGCCAGTGCACACTGCGGTACTGGTGTGAAGCTCTGTGCAGAGTTGATCGGCTCGGTGAGCAATCCATTTTCTGAACGAATTCGCCCAAAACTTTTCCATATGTTTGGGGAGGGGGGGGGGGGGGGGTTCGAAGCTCAGGGGTTTTCGGCAATACATTACGGTCAGATGACACATATTTTGATACCTGATTTGTGACACTGGCAGGACACAAATTGGTGTTGGGTCTAGGGAGCGGAGCCCCGAGAAGCTCAAGGGTTTTATACATTAAATTATCGTCAGATGAGCATATTATTTATACCTATTTATACCGGAAGCTCACGGGTTTTGGGCAATAAATAACGGTCAGATGAGCATCCAGGGGCCCGCCTTAGGACAATGGTTGGGTTCAGAGGGCAGAGGGCTCAGGGATTTAAGCATTAAATTACCGTCAGATTAGCATCCAACCATCCGCCTTAGGGCCCTAGGTTTGGGTCTAGGGGGGGGGGGGCAGAGCCACCGGAAGTCAAGGGATTTTAGGCATTTAATTACAGTCAGATGAGCAATTTTTTATTGTTTTAATTTGTTTGGGCCCCGGAAACTGGAAAATTACGTCGTCAGATATTTTGTTCAGTGGTTTCGGGGGTGGAATATCCAATGTACAACTGATCAAAGTGCTTTACAAAACAAATACATCAATGAATTAAAACTCAACAAAAAATATGATAGAAAATGTAATGAAGTTAATTACAATGTAAATAGGTGTGTTTTGAGATTTTTCTTAAATATACACTGATTCATAATGATGTAACAGACAAAGACTGTGAAATACATATTGACATATATACCAAATAGGTAGATTATAGTTTCCCAAAAAAAAACATGTAATCAAAGAGGGAAAATTCTCACCAATTCTTGTTTTAGGGGTCCAAATGTGAGGTTGGAAAGCTGGCGAATCTATTAAAAAAAAAAAAAAGTGGAATGTTAAACAACAGTCGTAGATTATTTTAACATATTTGTGGCTTACCACCAGTAAATTATTAAAAAAAACAGTCGTAGAGTCTTACTAAGTGTATCGATTCGTGTTGTGGCATAAGTTTTAAAAACTAAAATAAGCCCGGTTTGATTATATGAATAGAAAATATCTGACCGGGGGCGTAATTTCATTGTAAACCCCCCCCCCCTCCCCCCTTTGGACGTAAGGCACTGTCTCATGACATGTGTAGAAGTAGAGGAGGTATGCTAACAATAGAACTACCGTTAAACCTAACAACGTCTGGTCAAGGCATTTTGAGACTGATACTGTTACAGTAGTAAACAATCCTATTGTAAACTGTCAAACAATATCAGTTGCCAGATCGCATGGGCAAGAGTCCCATCAGTAGCATTTTTACCTTTTACATATAGCGAAAGTGAATGGTCGTTTTACGTATTGTACCGTTCACGAACTACTGGGAGGTTTGTAAGTTTTGAACAGAACTTAATTTAAAAAAAAGCGTTTTCTACGTATCTACTTGTTTATCTAGATACTTTATTGTTGTTGCCCTTAATCGAATATCATATCAATTTAATATCGAATGTTATTAAAGTAAGGGTAATTTCTGAGAATTTGATATAGTCTCTCACAACAATAAAACAAACTACAACCTAAAACACAACCTAATCATGTTTTAAACTACTTTGGATTTTTGCATTACATGCCCTGCTTATACATATCTAGTAAACAATGATCAGTGAGCTATATGTCGATATTTTAGAGATTAAGCCAATGCAATAGTTGGTTAATAACGATAATTATAATTAAAAGAATGAAACAAACGGTTATTGTACCTCGACAGGTCACCCCAGCATCTTCGCTGTGTTCACAATCATTGACTCCAAATTCACTCTTGATGCAGTCTTCGAGGCTGCTTTCTGATCCAGTACATTCAACTTCATCAAGATGAATCTTTCCAGAACCCGCACCATATGCAGCACTGACTGGTGCACTAGACGCGTTGAAGAACCCAAGCATTCTGCATACGACATTGGCGTCGTTCAAGTCCCATCCATCATCACATACTGTTCCCCAGGTACTGTTGTACCATACCTCGACTCGACCTGTAGCATTGCTTGATCCATTAACCAAGCGAACGTCAAGATAATCTGCTCCTAAATGTAAGTAAAATACAGCATTATTATGCTAGATCATACTACTATACTCTGTGAAAAACACGGTGATCGAGTTAACTATCGACGATATTACGAATATATACAGTGATTCATAATGATGTAAAAGACAAAGACTGTGAAATAAATATTGACATTTATACCAAATAGGTTGATTATAGTTTATTTAAAAGAAATGTAATCAAAAAGGGAAAGTTCTCACCAATTCTTGTTTTCGGGATCCAAATGTGAGGTTGGAAAGCTGGCGAATCTATAGTCCAAAAAACAAACAAAAAGCGGAATGTTAAACAACAGTCGTAGATTATTTTAACATATTTGCGGCTTACAACCAGTAAATTATTAAAAAACAGTCGTAGAGTCTTACTAAGTGTATCGATTCATGTTGTGGCATAAGTTTTAAAAACTAAAATAAGCCCGGTTTGATTATATGAATAGAAAAGATTCGACCGGGGGCGTAATTTCATTGTAAACCCCCCTTTGGACGTAAGGCACTGTCTCATGGCATGTGTAGAAGTAGAGGAGGTATGCTAACAATAGAACTACCATTAAACCTAACAACGTCTGGTCAAGGCATTTTGAGACTGATACTGTTGTAGTAGTAAACAATCCTATCGTAAACTGTCAAACAATATCAGTTGCCAGCTCTCATGGGCAAGAGTCCCATCAGTAGCATTTTTACCTTTTACATATAGCGAAAGTGAATGGTCGTTTTACGTATTGTACCGATCACGAACTACTGGGAGGTTTGTAAGTTGTGAACAAAACATAATAAAAAAATGCGTTTTCTAGGTATCTACTTGTAGATACTTTATTGTTGTTGGCCTTGATCGAATATCATATCAATTGTATATCGAATGTTATTAAAGTAAGGGTAATTTTTGAGAATTTGATATAGTCTCTCACAACAATAAAACAAACTACAACCTAAAACACAACCTAATCATGTTTTAAACTTCTTTGGATTTTTGCATTACATGCCCTGCTTAGACATATCTAGTAAACAATGGTCAGTGAGCTATATGTCAATGTTTTAGAGATTAAGCCAATGCAATAGTTGGTTAATAACGATAGGTGGAATTAAAATAATGAAGCAAATGGTCATTGTACCTCTACAGGTCACCCCAGCATCTTCGCTGTGATCACAATTATGGACTCCAAATTCACTCTTGATGCAGTCTTCGAGGCTGCTTTCTGATCCAGTACAATCAACTTCATCAAGATGAATCTTTCCAGAACCCGCACCATATGCAGCCATGCCTGGTGCACTAGACGCGTCGAAGAACCCAAGCATTCTGCATACGACATTGGCGTCGTTCAAGTCCCATCCATCATCACATACTGTTCCCCAGGTACTGTTGTACCATACCTCGACTCGACCTGAAGCATTGTTCGGTCCATTAACCAAGCGAACGTCAAGATGTTCTGCTCCTATATGTGTGTAAAATATAGCATTATTATGCTAGATCATATTAATACTATACTCTGTGAAAAACACGGAGAGTTAACTATCGACGATATTACGAATAGCAATGTTTTAATTCATGATAATTTAAAAAGAAGAACAATCTTTTGACCGTCAATTCAATCGAAATAGCTCTTTATGAAAAGGTATATTTACAGAAAAGCGACCTTCATATATCAATAAAACTCAATTAATACAGAATAACAAACTATAATAAGGGGTCGAAAAAATGATCAAATAAACGTATCGTACATTGACCCATAATCTTGCATAATGTAATCATACAAACTAAAACAATAAACATAAGACAAAAGGTGTAACACTATTCGTAACTTTTGAGAAATCAATGTACAAAATATACGTCGTTTCATTTTTAAAGATAAACTTGAGTTCTGGTAATGCGATTGCATTGTGAAAGAAAAGGTGTGGAATGAATCAGAAAAGTTGATCATGTAGCATGTAAGTATTGGTGTGCACTGCAAGGTTCTGGAGTCATCAAAATTATAATAAATTTGACCGAGTCTTGATAAAGTAACAATCACTTACACATAAATATGTATATGGGACAACACACATGGTGTCGAGGCTAGTACTACCCTGATTTCCTTATCTGTATATGCTCATTACTCAGCCAGTATACATTTTCTTCAAAAATTGTTTGGCAAATGACATTTATTTGTAATCTTGAACATTCAGTAAGTTTCGTTAGATTCTGTGAGAATTCATTTCCTTTTTTTTTTTACCAGAACTCAAGTTTATCTTTAACCTCTAGTGCGCATTTAGCAATTGATTTCAGGTAGCGCCTTCCATTAAAAAAAAAATTACTGTTAGTAATATTATTATCATTGTTAACAACTTTAAAAATACTGCTTTATTATTAATAAATAATTATATGAAAATACTTAACCTTCTTAGATGAAGACGTACTGAAGTTTTAAGAAGGATATATGAACCACGCTTTTGTAATGACCCCTCATTTTCACAAGTCAAATAGTCTTAAAGTCACAGAGTAGTCAGCTCTCATGGGGAATTCGACACCGTTCGGGTGTTTACCCAATAACAGGTGTTGTCAATCACCAGGGTTAGCCTTGAGTTTTATGACCATTAGACCTTATGTAATGCTTTGCTTTTCCTTCGCCCGAAGAATCTTCGAGCATGCTCCGAGAGACTAGGGGGTAATTCTTGACGGGCCAACGGGTTTGCTGTGTGCAGATTTGTACTCCCATTAATGGTATTTCCACCAAGTCTGGTGTCAGCGAATTATGGCCTTCTGCACATGGAAACTGACTGTTCAAACTGTGGAGTTTTTCAAATATCAATAATGTGTTTAAATGTATCTAAAAAATGCCATAGCACCCGCATCTCATCTTACTGAGACTTGAACCCTAGACCCACTATGAACACCCATCGACCAGATGTTGCCATCACCGCCTCTGACCATGTAGCGCCCGAAACGGTCGGTCTTAGGCATGCATGGCGATGAGCCAACTAGGAAGGATATAAAAAAAGACACATTCATAAACAAACTTATCTCCTCCAGAAAAGATATAAGGCCATCTATGTCGAGGAAGTTCCGCTTACCAGTTTCGATGTCATGGCATGTTCATACGTAGATTTTTGTCCGCGTCTGATAAGAATCATATCACATAGAACGGTTTGTAAAGTCTTAGTGTGGTAAGAAATAGCATGATTCTGGCTCTGAGCCAGAATCATGCCCGGAGGAGCCAGAGAAGTGAGCATAAACAGTACACCGTGAAACTGCGATTACGATGAGCATTTCAAATCGCTCATTCTGCCTTCAAAATTGAGCTTAAAGCCTTAAACGCACCCCAAAATCACATGAACCTCTCTCAGCCCTATCAGTACAAAATTTTGATAGGTCACATTCCCTGATTGTGAACCTACACACCCTCACATACATACACACACACACACACACACGATCTACGTACTGAAGAATGTTAAGATCATTTATCATATGAAATGTGCGATTAATCCGCCTTTCTCTACATGCATTTATAAACTAAAGTTGTGTTTACTCGTGGGTTAATGTATTTCGTTTACCTTTGCGTAAAATTAAGTTATTTGTTAGTAACCATGGTAACTAGGAATTGCAAAAAATTTAAACCATTAACGATTCATGCTTTTTAGGTTACATGAATGCCGAAAAACACTACATGCATGGAAAGTGTGCAAATACGTGGCCTAAATCAGTAGGTCCAAACGAACTAGAAGAGGTTCCCAGCAGCAAATAAAAAAATATAAAAAACAATTTTGTAATAAGCTACAATAATCAAAACAAACATCGTAGAGAAAGCCCCATGGTCTCGCAGAGGCGGATATCATAATCATCATCACCATCATCATCATCATCATTATCTTCTGTGTGCTTTCTTCTCCCACATGAACATTTAATTAATGGGATAATAATAATAATAATAATAATAATAATAATAACAATATTTACAAAGCGCAACATATCCATCTCTAGAGATGCTCAAGGCGCTTACAAATAATTTAAATTAATATTCAACATATTTAAGATTAAAGAAATATTAAATGTAAACTCACATTAGATCACACAACTTCATGGTACCATGATACATACAATGTGGCACAGTGTGATTATTCGCTTTGCATGTATTATATAAAAAGAATATTGAAATTTAACTATAACAGTATATCTTTTCAAAATGAACGAATTTTTGTTCACTTTTTCTCAAAATGTCATCAAACTGATTCCTTGATTTTTCTTACACATCTCCACACACTACCACCCACATATCTGATTTATCGATCTCTGTTCTACACACGCTCTCCACTCTCCAGTCTCTTCATTCAATTAGGAATGGCGGTCACTCTAGAAAAATAATTGAAACAAAGGAAAACAAGATATGCAAATGTATTATACAATTTAATATGTACCACTGAATACAAATAAATACGACTGTGTACAAATCTATTACTATTACGAAGATAAATTCATCTTCATTTAACAGCTAAACGAAGATAAATTCATCTTCATTTAACGGCTAAACGAAGATAAATTTATCTTCATTTAACAGCTAAATGAAGATAAATTCATCTTCATTTAACAGCTAAATGAAGATAAATTCATCTTCATTTAACAGCTAAACGAAGATAAATTCATCTTCATTTAACAGCTAAACGAAGATAAATTCATCTTCATTTAACGGCTAAACGAAGATAAATTCATCTTCATTTAACAGCTAAACGAAGATAAATTCATCTTCATTTAACGGCTAAACGAAGATAAATTCATCTTCATTAAACTGTGTTAACGAAGATACCGGAAAGCGAAAGCGACCACAGTGAACTCGTCTTCTTCTTCTTCGTCGTAGCCATCTCGACGAAGGCGAAACTAACTCTGGCAGGTTCCGAATTCAATGAAATCAAATTCAAAACGCGTTATGAAAGCAAAACGTAACAGCTTATGGACAATAATAACAACCGCGATTGACGACGTCGTATCGAAGAGTGATCATGGCGCATGTATTACTTGTGTTGTTGTTCTTGCCCAAACTTTTTTGTAGGCGGCTAGATCAAACAGAGCTTTGTTTGTACAAGCAATAGACGCTTGGCCGCTCGCGGCTATTGTCCTCTCTGTACTGGAAAATAAACATAACACATCAAGCAGAATCTGATTCTCCTGATTATTTCATGTGGTTTTATTCAAGAGTAAAGTTGAGTCTGTGTTATACAGACTAGGTTTGAGTTGGTGAATAGATAGAACTGATAATCCCCGTGCAACCGGCTAACGATGGTCTGGGGAGAATATGTGTGTATCATCTATCTGGTGTATCTGTACATGGAGGTAAATGGGTGTATCATAATCGTAAAATGCAAACCTTTTAACAATCTATCAGGGTGGTTACTTAATTTGAAAAATTTCACCTTTCAGAAAGAAAACGTGCATTTTTTCTAAAAATAGAAGACAAGACACAGGATGGGGCTGCATTGGGCTAAATAGCTAGGCCTCTATAAAGTATAATGTTTAATAATATCAGGGAACCAGCTTTGTGCCCGGCCCGCAAAATATATGAGCAATATTATCTTTAAAAATGCAAATACATGTATTTCACTTTGACTATATTAAGAGCATAAATCGGAGGGAAAGTTGAATACAAACGATATTAATTTTATGTGCTTGAAAACTTGACTTTTCTGACTTTCGCTGAATATCCGTGTTTAAAATTTGTAAACTTGGCAGAGTTCAGAATGGGCCTATTTGGACAGCATACGGTCTGGATATGTAATTTCTTTCTTGTTCAAAATCTTAATCGATGTTTTGTGGAGTTCATCGGCATGCGAAACTGTCTTTAGTTACAAACCCAAGCATGATATATGATCGATGGCCCATAGGAAGTGCAACTAAATCGTTCGGAAAACCATGCCTATATATTTTAATAGAAAGTGAAACCAACTGCAATTATTTACGAACATGTAAAGACATGGCACCTAACCGAAGATGGCCTAGCTAGCTATAGAATGCATTTGATATTATGAACTTCACATGATTGTTGGTAAATAATATAGTAGGCCTATATCATGGCCCATTTGGTTTAATTCCAAATCTATAAGCACATAATTATTATGGGCCATACAAGTCCCCTTGCATTTGACGAGCATGCACGTATATCGAGACACACGACTTTGCATGAGATTCCTTGCAAAATAAAGTTGGCGGCCCGAGAAAGATTGACACATTTTCTATGAGCATTTTTCGTCGGGGCAAGGGGGGGGGGGGGGGGGGCGGGGGTCGGGGCACTGCGAGCTGGTCAATGTCCGGCCCCCTTGATCCGCCAAACTTTTTCATGTTCCCCCGTGTCCATGGTGATCGCCGCCCCCGCACCGCGCCCCTGGTTGACCTTTTTGTGAATTAGTATTCATCTCTGCTTCAGTGTGGGTTTATAATTAATATTTTCAGAGTTAAAGAGCTAAAGAGAGAGAGATAGAGAGTTAAAGAGTTGGGGTTTGCGGCTTCAGCGGTACATCCCCGTCTGTACCAAATCTGAGTACCCCCCCCCCCCCCCCCCCCGGCCCTCCAGGTCCCCATCACGGAACCTCATGAGTAACATCTCTTAGGTCAATAGGCTGTATATAATAATAGTGGAGGTACTATGGGAATTGGAATAGCACCCGACGGGGGCTGATCAGATTTCCCAACAATAATAATTCTGAATATGACGGCGCCCTGAAATTTGAAAATCACGCAAATTTCAGGGATTCCCTTCAATTTGCGCGAGCGGCCGCTTCCGAAAAATAAGTGACAATAACCATTAACAGTAATACTCCAGCTATCAGGGTGTGTACAACCAGCTGACTCGACATAGTGGCGGATCAGGGGAAAACGTGGAATAAAACGTAAATTTTACCTTTTGGGGAAATGCCCCCCCCCCCCCCTGGCTCTCAAAGGGAGGGGGCTGCACATTTTCGAGGGCCCCCCAACCAAATGTGCTCATCCCCCCTCCCACCCCCCCCCCCCCCCCCCAAATGAGTGAGGTTGTTGTCCAAGGATGGGCTATATTATATATAGAGGACGAATATTCCGCTAGGCATTTTACTTGCAATCGCCCCCTTCTATCCAATACCGGCTCCCAAGCAAGAACCTTTGTATTGGGATTTACAACACTTTCCGATTATCAGCAAAAACTTATTTAAAGAGTTCCTCGGATCGCTATACGATTTATTGCTCACCTTTATACATCATTGCATGCCCAAGAAGGAATCGTCGGGCTGAGTTGTCCCTATAAGTCCGAGTTAGCCCGAATTATTATTTCCATTTACAAAGCCACCCCCCTTCCCTGCGGCCCCCGATTGTTATTATTATTATTATTGTTATTATTATCATAATCGATAGTAGAAGTCTAGTATCAGTAGTCCGAGGGGCGGCGCGGCGATCCGTGGGGGGGGGGGGGGGGGCACGTTCCCCCTCGATTTTCTTTTAGAGAGGGGGGGGGGGGGTCGTTCCTGCCGGAAATTTTGAAAAAGTGCACACAAGAAATGTATAGCAAATACTGACTAAAGACTGCATCACACTTTTAGGCTCTGGAGGGCCCAATAATGCAGCGTTTAGACTCAGTATTTGCTATATATTTCTTGCGTGCACTTTTTCTAAATTTCCGGCGGGAACGACCCCCTCCCCCCTCTCTAAAAGAAAATCGAGGGGGAACGTCCCCCCCCCCCCCCCACCCCGGACCGCCGCCCCTTTGGAATACTACTACTATTAAAATACTACTACTAGACCCCTACTAATGATCATAATAATAAGGGGGAGGGGGCGCCCCCCGGATCCGCCACTGTCGAGTTAGTGGATGTACACACCCTGATAGCTGGAGTATTACTGTTTATGATTTTTGTCACTTCTGCTTCGGAAGCGGCCGCTTGCGCAAATTGAAGGGAATCCCTGGAATTTGCGTGATTTTCAAATTTCAGGGCGTCGTATTCATAATTATTATTGTTGTAAAATCTTTGATCAGCCCCCGTCGGGGGCTATTCCAATTCCCATAGTACCTCCACTTTTATATTCAGCCTACTGACCTAAGAGATGCTCATGAGGTTCCGTGATGGGGACCCGGAGGGGGGGGGGGGGGGGCTGGGTACTCATATTTGGTTTATACTTTCTATTAAATATAGGCACGGTTGTCTGAACGATTTAGTTGCACTTCCTATGGGCCATCGATCATATCATGCTTGGGTTTGTAACTAAAGACAGTTTCGCATGCCGATGAACTCCACAAAACATCGATTAAGATTTTGAACAAGAAAGGAATTACATATCCAGACCGTATGCTGTCCAAAGGCCCATTCTGAACTCTGCCAAGTTTACAAATTTTAAACACGGATATTCAGCGAAAGTCAGAAAAGTCAAGTTTTCAAGCACATAAAATTAATTTCGTTTGTTTTCAACTTTCCCTCCGATTTATGCTCTTAATAGTCAAAGTGAAATACATGTATTTGCATTTTTAAAGATAATTATTGCTCATATATTTTGCGGCCGGGCACACAGCTGGTTCCCTGATATTATTAAACATTATACTTTATAGAGGCCTAGCTATTTAGCCCAATGCAGCCCCATCCTGTGTCTTGTCTTCTATTTTTAGAAAAAATGCACGTTTTCTTTCTGAAAGGTGAAATTTTTCAAATTAAGTAACCACCCTGATAGATTGTTAAAAGGTTTGCATTTTACGATTATGATACACCCATTTACCTCCATGTACAGATACACCAGATAGATGATACACACATATTCTCCCTATATAGACCATCGTTAGCCAGTTGCACGGGGATTATCAGTTCTATCTATTCACCAACTCAAACCTAGTCTGTATAACACAGACTCAACTTTACTCTTGAATAAAACCACGTGAAATAATCAGGAGAATCAGATTCTGCTTGATGTGTTATGTTTATTTTCCAGTATTCCACTGTGTCAGAAGCAGCTACATGACATAACTCAGTACTTTCATGTTTGAAATTTAGACATTGTTTTTACTCATAATGGCTGTCAAGGGTATGTGTCTGCAGACTAGCTACAACAAAACCAAGTACAGAGAGGACAATAGCCGCGAGCGGCCAAGCGTCTATTGCTTGTACAAACAAAGCTCTGTTTGATCTAGCCGCCTACAAAAAAGTTTGGGCAAGAACAACAACACAAGTAATACATGCGCCATGATCACTCTTCGATACGACGTCGTCAATCACGGTTGTTATTATTGTCCATAAGCTGTTACGTTTTGCTTTCATAACGCGTTTTGAATTTGATTTCATTGAATTCGGAACCTGCCAGAGTTAGTTTCGCCTTCGTCGAGATGGCTACGACGAAGAAGAAGAAGACTAGTTCACTGTGGTCGCTTTCGCTTTCCGGTATCTTCGTTAACACAGTTTAATGAAGATGAATTTATCTTCGTTTAGCCGTTAAATGAAGATGAATTTATCTTCGTTTAGCTGTTAAATGAAGATGAATTTATCTTCGTTTAGCCGTTAAATGAAGATGAATTTATCTTCGTTTAGCTGTTAAATGAAGATGAATTTATCTTCGTTTAGCTGTTAAATGAAGATGAATTTATCTTCATTTAGCTGTTAAATGAAGATGAATTTATCTTCATTTAGCTGTTAAATGAAGATGAATTTATCTTCGTTTAGCTGTTAAATGAAGATAAATTTATCTTCGTTTAGCCGTTTAATGAAGATGAATTTATCTTCGTTTAGCTGTTAAATGAAGATGAATTTATCTTCGTTTAGCTGTTAAATGAAGATAAATTTATCTTCGTTTAGCCGTTAAATGAAGATGAATTTATCTTCGTTTAGCTGTTAAATGAAGATGAATTTATCTTCGTAATAGTAATAGATTTGTACACAGTCGTATTTATTTGTATTCAGTGGTACATATTAAATTGTATAATACATTTGCATATCTTGTTTTCCTTTGTTTCAATTATTATGAAAATAACTTCTTACCGAAAACTGAAGCTAGGAATAGTTGAACATGGATCAATATTCGGACAATGTCTTCAAATCGCTTTCCTTCCATCGTGGCCAACTGGGTTGACTGCCTCGAGGTAAAATGTGAGATTATATTTTTTGTATTAAAGTGAGACCTACATGATGGCATCGTGCTTATCAACATATTACGTTTATTTATGTTGTGTTTCATTTCAGGATGCCATTGGCATGGATCTTTTCTGAGGTTCCGGTTCACTTTCCGATTCTTTGAGGAAGCGAAATGATAAAGTCATTAACCTGACACCTTTCATCATCTCTATGACGCGAGAATGTAGTTATTTTAACGCGTTAACCGTCCCTATATATTTCCTGCCTTCCTATGGTATGTTATGGTGCCTATGCACTAAATAATCATATCTGATTGATACACGTCTGTAACAAAACCAAAACACACACACACGCGCGCACGTATGTGCACATACCTCATACCCACACACACACACGTACGCACAGGCAATATACCCATCCGCGGCGCGCGCACCCGCACCTTTCTCACACACCTTCAAAAACACAATCTCCGTACTCAAGAATGTTAAGAACATAAATCATATGAAATGTGTGATTAATCTGCATTTCTTTACGTACATTTATATAATAATAATAATTATTATTATATTTGCTTATATAGCGCCTAACACTTCCTTTATCAGAAGTCTCTAAGCGCTCTACAATAATGCAGCATAATTATCCTGACTTCCTATATACAAAAGTTGTGTTGACTCGTGGTTATATGCATTTCAAAATGCGTTTCTAAACTTAAGTAATTTTTTAGTAACCATGGTAACTAGAAATTGCAAACAATTCATAATACAGGCATTACTTTATATTCGACATGTCCCTCAGTATCATTTTTCATTTTATTCAATATTTCTATTTTGTCTTTTATTCAATCTCATTATATTATTTGAAGTTATTGTTGAATTTGTATGTTCTTTGTACATGTTTGAATATGTTTAGCAACCCGGCAGGCACCTGTGGAGGATCCCTCGCTCAAGCAAGATCATACAAAGAGGAGTGACATATAGCGAAATGACATAGAAAAGATAATGTACATGTTAAGAAGTGGGGTCCACTCGTGAATACAATAAATAAATGTCACAACTATGTGTTATATTATATCATATTATATTGTTTTAGTATCAAATAAAATATCATTTGAAAAACAAAAAAATTGAAAAATAAATAAAAAAAGGCTCACTGCGAAATGCATTCAAGCAACAAGCTGGAGCAAGACAAATTCAGTGTTTAGCCCTGGCGTGATCACCACACAATTGTTAAGCCCCAAAACCTTGACAACTTGGCCAGTATGACGGCCCACTTCGGTCTTCTCTCATGAATTTTGTCAATGTTACATGGATTGTATACACCTTGTTCTCAATTCATTACTACATAAGAAAGGAGGAAAAAAAGAAAAACTCAAACAGTAAGGCTACAAGTTACATTCAAAATGAGGTAGCTTAGATTTGTTGAATGATTCTTCATGTTACATGTAATTGAATGTACATGTTTGTTATGTTTGCAAGTGAGTGTCTAGTGTAAATTAGCCATTGAAAACATTGTACAGAGATGAATGTGTATCATAATATTTTTAACTAAATAGAATTAATGTCAAGTTGATGTCCACAAGTTGCTGCTACATATCATGTTTCTAATTATTGTTCACATTAGAGCTCCATTTCTCTGTTTTTTTTTCTGACATAATTATTAAGGGGCTTTTCAGAGCTTATAATTTTTACTGATGAATATCAATTTACTTCCTCATGTTTGATTATAAATATGAAGTGCACGATGTAGATATGAGAGTGGAAGACATAGCTTCTACAGAAAGAGATAAAAGTCCAAAGTCCAATGAGATACAAGTCGCAAATGTATCAAGGTCACATACACAAACAAATGAGGAAGAGTATACCAGAGATTTATGAGAATTTAAAGACCTTGAAAACACGGCTGTTCTACGTCAATAACAATCATTAAGTGATCGTTAAAGAATGATCAAATCAGCGACAACTAACGACAAGATATATTAATAGCAATTAAAATATCGATTGAGCATGAGTTATAATGCCTAGATATTTTATACAAGGCTAAGTTTGATAATTAAACATTTTAAAAATGGAAAACACAAGTATATTCTATTTTAAGTTTATAATCTCAACCCAAAAAAATTGATAGTCCGTTTACATGCAGCATGGTACAAGTACACTATGGCCCGAATTCACAAAGGAGGTTTGTCGACAAACCCAGGTTTATGTACGTCATATGACGCGTTTTGACGCGTTTTTTTCAAACCTGGTTTGTAATCTCATTAAAATAAAAGCTGAAGTAGGGCTCAACAGTAACAGGTGCCTTGGATACCTGGGCTCCCAACATATAAGTCCAGACCCATACATTTCTTAAATTTTGCATAGCATTCATGTCTACAACTGTTTCTAAAAAATTAAATTCAGACCCCTTTCAAAATAAGTTAGTGCGGAGCCCTACCTAAAGAAAAGGGGGGCATACACACACACAAGCACAAGCAACCTTGACAACTACTTGGCCAGTATGAGGTCATACATCGGTACTCTATTTTAAACGTTACTTCCATACACATCTGATTTTTATTGTAAGTTTTTTAAATACTACATCTACATGTATATGTTTAAAAATGACATGTTTGATATCTCGCTCGAATGCTGTAGAATGTAACACACTTTTAGCCTCCCCTCATTGATCAATTCGATGTCCAACCATATGCATTTAGCCATTCCATTCAGTCTTTGTGGTACTACTTTTCCTTGACAGGGGTGTTTATTCACATGTGGGCCTACAATAATGTAACAGTTTCCTTAGAATGATAGTATAGTATCTTTCATAGCGTCAAGTTTCATTTCAAAATTTCATTCATGTAAAGGTTACACAATTTATTGCAGTCCCGACCATGCTGAACGAGTAAATGTGTCTGTGAAGGCACATGTACCCAGTTATCCACTACATGTGAAGATAGATTTATCAAAGTGCACCACAAGTACAAAATTAAAAACTTGCTTGTCGTAATTTAAAATGATTACCGAAAGCTATGACCAATCAAATGCATGTAATAAATACATCATCATCACAAAGACAAAATATCCGATGATAACTCAATTCCTAGGACCATCTGTGTATTGAGCCATCCCCCCCCCCCACCCCATCACCCTCACACAACATCCAATGAAAAATAATTAAAACAATGATTACTTACTCTCAGGTTCAAAAGTTTTGTTAGCCGTAGTATCTCCAAGATAGTTGCTACCTTCACACGTAAACTCTGTATCCTGGTCAGGCTCTGTGACGATGACAGTGTTGTTTGACACATGTTTGGGGACCAGTGTTCCGTTATAATAGATGAAGAAAGAATCAATGGGTGGAATAGCTGCTGCTACTGCATCATTGGTGTTACAAGACACTGTGAGATCTGTTCCATCGCTGGTAAAACCAATCATAATCCCTTTAGGATGTGGCGGTTCTGTAACAAGAATATGAACATGAGGAAAAATTGTCTTTAGGCTGCAAATACAAGACAGCGTCTAACCTATCATTCATTATTTCATGTAAGGACTAGGGATTTAAATCGTACTACTTTAACCACACCCCTCCCCCCCCCCCCGGAACAAACCACACAATCAAGACTACATTTAAAAAAAAAAATCATTTATAAAAAGTGAGAAAATAAAATGAGGGAGACAGTGTAGAAGGCCAGATACAGAATGGAAGAAAGAAAGGGATGCATATTACCATGATTCCTGGCAAGTTCAATGTGTATATCATTTATCATATTAATTTCTTGTTCATGTACTTATACGAGCTGTTCAGTGCATCTAATGTATTTCTCAACTGGTAATGAAAACAAAGAAAACTTACTATGAATATCGACCAGTCTTGTTTCTTGTCTGTTCAACTTGGCTACTTGATGACCACTGATGTCACACTCTAATCGCACATTGTAGTTTTCAGTGTTTGCTGGAAATGTGAACACACTCCTTTTATCAAACAGAGAATCATTTGATACTTGTGGGTCTGTTTCCACTATGCCACCAGACTGGGTAACACCATCTAAGATCCATGCAATAGTTTCTTCTGGTGAACTGCCTATAGCCTCACATGTTGCTTGATAGTAGCTATCATCATCAATGCTGGTCAATGATATTGGTTGTGAAGCTGATCCCACTGTAAGAAATAATATGAAAGAACATTGGTGAGCCATATTTTGAAATTAAATGATGCTCAGTACATAGTTGGTGTCAACCTGATATCACCTTTTCAATGTGTGTAACAGGATGTTCCGATTTTGTACTCCTAAATTGTTACGTGTATCTTGTTAATGTTTGGGAAAAACAATGCCATATACAGCAGTTTAGAAGTATACGATAGCTGTAAGTATGTAATTGCACATGAATGTATGTCCATTGCTGAAACATGGCAAAACTGAAAAAAAACATGTCATAAACGTGAAATGCTGGAAAAGGGATATTTACATGAAGGACCTGTAAGGTAAATCTGTGAAAAAATACATTTACCCTTTTCCTTAATTTATATACAGTAAGGTCAATTTGCTGAAAAAAATATCCCAACCCCAAATTTTGTCACGATTCCGTTAATGCCTGACATCAAGAACATCCTATTAAAAATCTAAAACTAAGACAAAAATCGGACTCTCGGAAAGTGGTTATTTGCAAAATGGCGCCCAAGAAGGCCATAAATACTTCAAAATAGCAATAAATCATGATATATCCATTTTGAAAATATGGATGTGGTGTCTATACCTAGGTTTTGGGGGTCAAATAATCCTTTCATACCACTTGAAACGGGTTATGGCCTCCAGAAAACCTGGAAACCCAAGATCAGCAGCCAAGTTGGAGAGTATAATAGCAATAATATTAAAAAACTGTCGTGTATAATGCTGCGTGATATTGTTTGTATATCAATGAAAATCCATATCTCGAAAATGCATTTAATCGTCACAACATCTTACCGTTAAAAAAAACATCCAAATCAGATTATTAAGGTATTACCACCACCACCACTACTACTACTACAACACCTCCTATTTCCGGGTAGTAGTTTATATATACATACATAATATTCTTTCACACAATTCGAGAACCCCAATGTTAACATTACAAAATATGTTTCAGTGATAGCACAATTTGATATCTTTATAGAGGTAGAATCCTGATTCTGGAACCTCCACATCGTTGGCCTAATAATGCATTTGAAAATGAATTTCGAAATGTGAAGCGGTCTTTCCTCTTGACAAATATACTTCACTATTGGTCCATGGATCCTCTTTAGGTACCGGTATATGTAACCCAAATA
Organism: Strongylocentrotus droebachiensis; assembly: GCA_035222895.1. Lineage (NCBI taxonomy): Eukaryota > Metazoa > Echinodermata > Echinoidea > Camarodonta > Strongylocentrotidae > Strongylocentrotus > Strongylocentrotus droebachiensis. The sequence goes on from JAVYIG010008471.1 coordinate 68,061, forward strand.
TCAAGTACACTGCTTTCTGAAATGAGGCGCTTCATAGGCAGGAACTACATTAACATTCAATAGACTGTTAACATATTTCTAGGACTCACCTTCTACTTTAAGTTCTGCTTCATCCATGGTTTGTCCTTCAGTACATCTGTATCGTCCTTGATCTTCTATCACAGTATTACTGATTGTCATAGTGGATGTACCCTCATTTTCTGCTACATTAAAATTGACATATTTTGGATATTCAGAGGGAGTGGTAACCACACCCCCAGCATTGAAAATAAGAACAATTGGATTGACTGAAACATCTTCCCATGAAAAGACATGTGGCGCTTCTCCTCCAGTACAGGTGTAAACTGTATCAATCCCTTGCCCTACTGCAGAAGGACCTGTCAGAGTCACAGATTGGCCGTTCGAAAATTTCGTGATCTGAAGAAATAAAGATAGGTAGTTTAATTATTCGTCCAGTATCAAATGCTGTTTTAAAAAAGCGAAGAAGATTTCAAATTAATACTTTTGCTCCGTCTGAAGCCTTAATTTCGTTGGGGTTAAGTAATCTCCATAATATTGAATTAAGTTACCAGAGTGGTCTCTAATTTATGTATTTTTATTTAAAAAAATGGAAAATAGTAACTACTAACTCTTGCATAGATGACGTGAGCTGATATGACTATGTTCACTATATATTACGCTACTTCTTGTGTTTGCTATAATTCATTATAGCTTAGTTTCCAAAGAGCCACTCTTTGAATGTGTTACTTTAATGTAGAAGTCGTTTGCCAATGAATTCCATTTATTTACACAAAAAAGGTCCATCATGTTCTGTTTCTATCCTTTGAATAACCTATACCGAGAGACCTTCGAACAGAAAAATAACAAATATCTTAGCAGTATTGTATCCTTCATCCCTTTTCATCCGAGGGGAATGATCCCTCCTGCACGAATGATCCAATTTGAGCTAAAGAATAATACTAATAAAACCTACCTTATTATGGACCGTATATGTTTTCCTAATCAAAATAAACTAGATAAGATATTAAAATTTCATTAATTTAGTGTGAACATCGCTACCTAAGGGTAACGGCACTTGAAAGAAAACAGAAATAAGTGATATTTTTGTACGCGACTAACGGTAGAATAATCCGTTACTACGTCACAATCCATTGAAAAATTGCCGATTTGAGATTCGCACAGCTGTAGTGATCTCATATTTTAAACACTCATAACTTTCTTAATATTGGTCCGATTTTTTTCAAACATTCGCCATTCTGTTTCTCTGATTTTTATGCTTTCAATAAAATGAACTTATTAAAAGGGTTGAATTGCCCTTTAAGCGCTGTTATGGCAGCCCTGTTAAAGCCGGTGTAATAACAATGAGCGCCATGAAATGGCGTTGTGCCAGACATGAGCGCTATGAACCCACGCATACTCTGTATGCGGGGGTCTAGTCGATTGGTAATAATAGTTTGTATTGCTTTGAAAGCGCAATAACGCAGACAACTTACCAGCGATAAAAATCCGATGAAGTGCAAAATGACTCCCATATTTTGGATACACATGTTGGCTAGTCGACCCATTCTGCAAACGATGAATTTCAAGATTTTTTCGTTAGCTGTTTTGAGAAGATAGAAATAACGGAGTGCTTAGGCCTTCAATAGCCTAAAATCAAAAAGGAGAGAGAGTCCAAAACAATGATAGAAACGTAAACAGCGAAACACTTGATATGGTAGGAAGGCACTGAGGGTGAACATCCGAATGCCAGGGGCGGATCCAGCCGGCGACAGGGGAGGGGGGGGGGCAATTCGTGAGAAAATACTTAGCGGCGACTCATCCAGCCGGTGAATAAGCGGGGGGGGGGGGGGGGGTAAAGCACTATTTGTTGTTGTTGGCCATACGTGAGATTTTGTTTTTGCTTGGGGGCAAAATAAACTTGAAATAAACTTAAAGCTTGAAGGTTACTTTTGCATTAACTGCAAAATTACTTGAATGATGAAATAACAGTAGGCCTAAGCATGGTAATAACAGGCCCACGGATGTGGCTACCATGGTTAAATAAGACCATTATTAGATATGATGTTGAGCAATAGTATATATGAATTATATTTTTCGCTCTACTCTACTTGACTATATTTGTAAAACTCGATCGGGTTTACTATTTCAATCACACCCATTATTAGGATATAGGCCAATTTAATTTCTTGAGTTAGGCCAAGACCCTCTCCCGAAATTGTAACCACATTTTACTTATGATGATTTTACCCCGCAAAGTTACTAAACCCTCATAACTCAGTTACAACTATGTTGTCAGCCTGATTATTTTGGCAATATGATATTATTTTTCTCTCAAGAAGATTCCCAATGACATTTGCCCCACATTATTGGAAGTATGCTATTCCGTTTTTCATGGGCCACCCTGTTTGACAGCAAAGGTTCGTTTTGGGGGAGGGGCTTGTATCGTGGGTGGGGGGGGGGGGGGGGCACATCGCTGATTAGATGAAACACGAGAAGGAGAAGGTATTATTTTCTTTCACGTTGCTCTCCTCTGTTCATGTTTGAAGGACAAAGAATCTTTCCTACGTCCCTCTTTTTTTATTTTACCATTTGATGGGACGTACACATATCTCGTTTGTTTTCTTTTCATTTTTAAATCGATTTGCCAGATGTGTGTCTCTGCCATGAATTGTGCATGATTCATTTTACTTTAAAACAAAAATATTGAAGAGTACCCTGTATTTGTTACCTGCTGAAAGGTGTATTATTGTAATATAATACAGTTAAAGTATAAACAAAATGTAGTAACAATTTATACAACCTCCCCCATTGCTCATATCCCTCCTCTCATTCTCTCTCTCTCTCTCTTTCATTCCGTTTATACCAAAAATTAAATTATGTTTCTTTTTCAAATATAATCGTCACTTTAACCCTGTTTCAGAGTTTCTACTTTGTAGTGCAAATGTAAGCCATCAATACTTTGTATTATTTTATTATCAACTAATGTTTGTGTTTATTGTGCTACGTTATCTATGTAATGAACATAATAAAGACAATAAAATTTGATTATTTGAAAATTTATCGGCTTTATTGTCCTCTATATTTGCCATGTCTACTTTTGGCATCAGCAATATTTTATCGATTGTAGCAATATTATATTCCTTCAAGAAATCTTTAAGAATTAGACTTAATAAGCCAAGTCATTAATATGATATCAAGATGTTTTGACAAATCGTCAGTTTGATGAAACTCATCAGTTATTTTCTAGAATAATAGTACCTCGCATAAAAAAATTATGAAAAAGGAGGAATTACAAATATATTCACAATCACATCAATTATTCTTTACCAAATGTTGATACTAAGGTAAATAAACAAGAAAAGGGTGATTATATTGTATTCATTGCAATAGTATGCTTAAATGTAAAGGTTTGCGGTATAAATGAAAGATAGAGATTATTAAAAGAAATATCGGAAGAATATTTATATATACTGTATATGCCGACTTATTTTACATTCAAATCATACAAATCAATTGAAGATTAATCTGTCACAAATAACACAAACGGTAACTACAAAAATCAAATTTAACTTACATATATTACTCAACTTTTCAAATTTGCTTCATCAATGCCTTTGTGTCGGTCGTATAACTTTCCTTCCGCTACATTGTATGTCTATGATTTCTCTGATTTCGCTTTCAAACACATGTTTCAATACAGAATCTCTTTGATCTTCTCCAATTGTGTTGCATTGTAAAACAAACCTGTACGTACACTCTCATAACCTTAGGACAGTCATTTTGTACTAGACATTAAAGTGACTTGGTAACATTGTTGAAGGTTGATGAAAAAATTCGATTTTTTTTTTTTATTTTTTTTTTTATTTTTTTTTATTTGGTTGTTGTATGAAATGTAACTTATTACATTCCTTTTACTGTACTAACCCTCTAACTTATGCTTTAACAAAAAATCTTGACATGTTTTAAGAAAATATGAATTAATAGATTGATAGTTTAACTAAACCAGACATCGAAATACGGGCAATATAATTCCTTTCATGAGACCCAACAGATGTTACTTATTGATTCAAAATAGTACATTATACAAGTAAAAAAGTAATCAGGGTTAGATAAGAAATTCTAGACTTAAATGTATGAATTTTAAAAAATCTGTTTTAGACATTACCAATTGTTTAACTGAACCTTTATATGAAGATCCCAAATTAATTGTTATTTAAAAGAATTGATCTAAATATAATTGTGCTACACTTTACTGAGAAGTGGAATTGGAGAATTTGTACAATCTGAAATTCGTTAAATGAATATGGCACAAATCATGAATTGGTACTGCAGTCCCCAGAAAGAAATATACTGACCACAAATGAATACAATCTACGAAAGTAGATTGCAAAAAAAAACTGAGTATAAGCTATTTCATATGTTTTCCTATGAAATTACTCTGATATTTTACATAAACTGTAAAGCTCAGAAGAAGGGGTAAGGGCCAGGATGATCAAATATTGAAAGCCAATTACTATTGAAAATCAACGAGGGCATAGTAAACTGTGTTGGAGGCTGTGCAGTTCAATTCCCAGGGGTGGGACATACGTCGGAATAGTCGTCACAACAGTTCCCATTATCAACACACATGCTGTAACTATGGCACTATATTAACTGTATATCATAAACATAGCTAATCCATTTTGGAATAGGTAGTCAAGTTTCCCCTATACTAATAATAATAATAATAGCTAGTTCTTATATAGCGCTTTTCAGGACCGAAGGCCCTCTCAAAGCGCTTTACAGATATATATATTATTATCCCGGTCATAGGATTCAGGCTTACCCGCACACAATGTATGCACATTTTCCACTCCCTGGGGAGCATTCCAGCCAGGCGTCTTTTTTTACAAGCGCACACTTGCTAATCTAACCACATTAGCTACTACTACTACCTCGGGGGCGACACACGTCTTCATAGTCATCGCAACAGTTGCCATTCGACTCGCACTGGCTGTCACAGTAGCAACTCTCAGCATTACAAGAATACTCGGAGTTCACACAGCAGCTGTCTGAACAGGATCCGTTTCTTGGTACTGTGGATAAAATTATTAGAATGCTTTGTTTCCGAAATAATATATGCAAGAGTTGAAATACTCACAAAAGTTTGTGTAAACATAGGTTTACCATAAAACATGTGGATTATAGTAGTCCAATATCATAAAGTTTAACATTATAATCACTTTAAACAAATTATATGAAAGAGACAAAAATATATGCATGTACACTATATACACCTGGGGGGGGGGGGGGGGGTGTTTCACAAAGATCCTAAGTCGAACTTAACTCTAAGTTGGACTTAAATTTTATGGAGAGCCATTTGTAGTCTTGAAATAAAATATATTCCAAAGCGAAAATTCAAGTATATTAGACTATATATAAATTCCACATCAAGAACATGAAATCTCCTTTATAATAGAAAATATGAATTATTTGAAAATCAACATGTTATGTCTTTTAAAATAACTTTTACCAAATATTTTCATAGATGCTAACGGATTTCCATAATTGTTATCCAACTTAGAGAAAAGTTCAACTTAGGATCTTTGTGAAACACCCCCTGATCCTATAACCATTTAAGTACCTTCTACTATTATTTCAGTGTGTATGTGTGTGTGTCTGCGTGTTTTTTTGTTTTTTTTAATGTAATTTTACTTCTGGGAACTAACCTTTTAATATTGTTACCATATAAACTACGTGAATCAGAATCAGTTTGTAGCCAAAGACAGACAACCGACCTCACCTCTAGCCCCACTGATATCTCTTTATACATTGGTATTGACATTGTGCCTTAGGAATTCCGAAACAGACGCTTATATTGTCACTTTTTTATCGTTACTGCGTTAACCGAGGACTCGTTTCTTCATTCTAAACTAGATTGTATGTAGCCTGTTACACATTCAAGAAATTAAAAAAACAAATTATCTGTGAACAGTTCAGGTTGAGACAAATATTTTAGACATGTGCTGACAATGATCTATTAGTACATTCCCCTGTGTCAAAGAATTAATTCATCAGATATATTCAAACCATCTTGATATACTTTTTCAACAATAATAAAAAAAAGCTTACCACAATACTCATCAGATGAATCTACACAGTCGCTAAATCCATTACATACATCAAAGCGGGTAATACATTGTCCGTTCGTGCACTGGAAAAGATCCTCATCACAACCTGACGAGGCAAAATATATTTGAAAGAGCTATAACATTTATTAAACATTTTACATGGCTCAAATATTCCAAACGTGTTTGGTTAAATAGTGCTTCTTTTGTTCTGCTTTTAATTTTTATCTGTTATTATGATGATATTCTACGACTTGAACAATCTAATGTTAATTAAAATCTCAAGGCAGAAACAGAAATTCTATTTCAGGCATTTATATTTTTTTTATATTTGAAAGTTGTTTGAGCATTTCTCATATTCATATATGTAAACGCATTTACAGGGAAGTGGTTTTCCGTGGCCTTCTACATCAACAGGATAACGATCATGATGATAGCACTTAACAATAATTACCTGGTTGCCAAATTAGTAAGCAGATTTTCGAATCGATTTTTCTTTCCTAATCTTGATTCGTTTATACGGTGCATACAACATTATCCTGTTATTGGCTGCTTACATATTCAGTGTCTCGAATGGTTAATATTCTAAAATCGTAGCGAAACAAGACGTATGAAGAAGCAAGCAATGTCAAAATTGGTCCTGTTAATTAATATGAAAAAGCATAGTCACTGTTTCTCACCTTTATATGAAGAAGCTATGAAGATTAAGAGACCCCAATCAGTACCAAACGCATCGGTTGAGAATTGCACCCACATATTAGGATGGGCAGACCAAGAGGAATGAGGCAAATCACCAGAAGGATTATATGTCAGGTGGAATATCTGCGTACTCTCCTCAAATACGTCCGAGATCCCAGTGTAGGTGCGAACGTAGTCATGGATTGAGTGCAGTCTCACAGTCCCGAAATTCATGAAGAACCGGCGGCCATGGACAGCTCTGACATGCCATAGAATGTTCTCGAGATTATTGTAGTTGTTAGGGTAGTTAGGAGAAGACACAAGTAGGCTTTCACCCCCTCGCATATTGTACGTTGTATTCGATATGAACACGTCTGAAAGTAAAATGGAATATGTATAATGCATTTCTTGTATAATTACCAAAGAAGCGATTTGGATTAGGGTAAGGGATAAGGGTCTCTTGAAGTCTCTTGAAAGATTTGTTGGGAGGAAAAGTAGAAGGTAGAGAGACTAGACCGAGGGGGAAATAAGAAATAACCAGGAATGGAATGCTAAGACATGGAGTATATACCTTGATAGATAATAAAGCGTCATGTAGCATCTGTGTTCTGTTGTCAGCTGTTATTAATACTCCCTTTATTATTATTATTATCATTATCATTATTTTATTTGGCAAATCAAGTCACATAAATACAACAATATAACAAACATGAATTGAGATAAAAATCAATAGATAGCATATATAAATAACTGTGATCCGCAGACCTTCCTCCTAACACCTGACCAGATGCACCTTATATTGATTGAAATAAAGTTTTGAAAAGAAAAAAATGATGAGAAAATAATGGAAAAAAAAGGGAGAAAAATGAGGGGAAAAAAAGATGAAAAAAGAGAAGAAAAACAAAGGAAAAATGAGAAGAAAAAGAAAGAAACAAATAATCAACACAAATTGCATTAAACAAATTAAAAAGTTGTGGTTTCATGACAAGTGTCGTTCCATATTGTTACTGTTAATCATAAACACCATCATCACATTATAAAAAATAACAATAACAATATTTGTATCATTATTATTATTAATATTATTATTACTACTGTTATCAGTCCATGCCCTAGCTTTAATATCTGCAAATTATCTTCTGCTTTTAGTTCTTCCTTGCAAAATGGTATTTACCAAGCTATTTTTCCACCTAGGTCCATGCCCATATGCCCAAAGCAATACTAAAGGGGCTGTGCAAGTATATCTAGCAGTACATGCTATGTGAATTGTAACATCCAAATGCTGTGGTGCGTTTCGTGTGCCAGAGATTCCTTTTAATGATCTGGCACTTTTTTTTAACTGTATAGCATAAACATAACTAATCCTTTTGGAATATGTAGTCAAGTTCCCCTAGCACTATGTATTAGAATTAATGCAAGAAGGAAGTAAAGATATGAATACCTATACTGTCACCTATGCTAGGACACACGTCTTCATAGTCATCGCAACAGTTGTCATTCCTCTCGCACCAGCTGTCACAGTAGCAACCCCCGGGGTGACAAGAATACTCAGAGCTCGTACAACAGCTGTTTAAGCACGATCCGTTATTCTTTGGTGGTTCAGTTGATTCTGAAAAAAGGTAAAACATAAGCCCCATCGAAATTCAACAAATCTCCAGGAAACGATGGTTTTACAGTTAAATTTTACATTCCATTTTTGATACCATGGTAGTACCATGGTACCGTGGCAAACTGAAAATATCGTGTACCATGGTAATTTTCATATAAGGGATAGCACCAGTTATTAATGGTAATACAAAGTTTTGGTATGGGGTAATGAATTCGTTTCAAATGAACATATTGGAAGCATATGCGATCCTACATTATTCAGTGGTCGTTGTCGTTGTTGAAATCGAGTCTAAAGTTATGAAATTGTAAATAATAAACTCTTTATGTTGTATAGCTCCCTCTCTAGGTCAATATATTAATTAAGCTATTAAACAGTGTTTCTAACTGAAATCGACCGACTTGCAATTCCCGTTTGGAAATTATATATCACAACTACATATTCTGAGATGTTTATGGTCGCAGCTACCATTTTACGGCCGTAGGCGCTATTTGAAATTTATCAAAATTTACCGGGAGCACCGGTAAATTTTTATATTCAATTTTTCTCGAAAGCAGAAGTGTTTTAGGGGCTAAATTTTCTAGTGCTTGTAATACATCCACAGGGGCATCCAAATATATCAAATTGGTAAAGAATCACTATCCCCCCAATTGTCAAATCTTCCCAAAACTTTGTATTACCTTTAAGGCCATCACTAATATATGTATGCCAGTGTGTATAATTCCAAAAAAGCCAGGCCTATCAGGAAAACCTACTACCGACTTCAAATATCTCTCGAATGTTAGACATGAAGAAGAGAAGGAAACTGGCTAATAGACTGAGGGGATAATCTATATACAACGATCAAGGAAGGATTGGAGTATCTAGAAGAGGATACTCCAGGCAATTGGTTAAAGAGAGTCATTTGACATACCCTCACAGGTGGGTAAGGGATCCGACCAGACCCCACTCTCCAAGCATCGCAGGTTGTTAGTATCACCTCGTAGAACGTAACCCTCTACACAGTTGAAGATCCTCTCGTCTCCAATGTTCCTCCCGTCGCTGAAGTGGACACCCTCTATGACTGCATGGTCTGGTATGTTGAGTACCGGACACCTGCTCACTATCAATATAATATATAAACGCTAGATTCGAATAGACCGGTTTACCATCTCTCACGTTAACAATCATAAACTGCATGAAAAGTAAATGATCGAGTGCGCAGACATGGGAACTTCGTTTTCGCAATGTCAAAATGACACCGCCGCATTTCTTGTGAAAACAACACAGTTCTTACTCGGATTTTGATGAGATTTCCGGCACACTTACTCTTTAGAATATAAGGATCGAGATCAAGTATTAGTGTAATACGACAGAAAACTATTGTCACTTTCATATTGTTAGGTGCGCAGACATAAGGCTCACCATCATACCTGTACATTCGGGAGGATCATCCGACCATTGACCCTCAGTTTCACATGTGATTTGCCTAGATTCCCACCAAGCTGTAGTCATCTTCACATTCGAATGAAACCGTTGCACCGGCTGTAAAGATATCTCCAGCCTGCCGTCTTGAACCATCTAGTAACCTCCCGTGCTCTGGAGCCACAGGTTCTTCACACTCAGCAGCTATAACTCGGTGAAGAGAAGGACATAATTTCACTCAATATACGTCTCTTTGGGGTTGTTTCAGCCCTTAAGTTAAAGGCTATGTAGATGAAATTTGTACCATGTGTATTATCATTAAACAGTGTTTCTAACTGAAATCGACCGACTTGCAATTCCCGTTTGGAAATTATATATCACAACTACATATTCTGAGATGTTTATGGTCGCAGCTACCATTTTACGGCCGTAGGCGCTATTTGAAATTTATCAAAATTTACCGGGAGCACCGGTAAATTTTTATATTCAATTTTTCTCGAAAGCAGAAGTGTTTTAGGGGCTAAATTTTCTAGTGCTTGTAATACATCCACAGGGGCATCCAAATATATCAAATTGGTAAAGAATCACTATCCCCCCAATTGTCAAATCTTCCCAAAACTTTGTATTACCTTTAAGGCCATCACTAATATATGTATGCCAGTGTGTATAATTCCAAAAAAGCCAGGCCTATCAGGAAAACCTACTACCGACTTCAAATATCTCTCGAATGTTAGACATGAAGAAGAGAAGGAAACTGGCTAATAGACTGAGGGGATAATCTATATACAACGATCAAGGAAGGATTGGAGTATCTAGAAGAGGATACCCCAGGCAATTGGTTAAAGAGAGTCATTTGACATACCCTCACAGGTGGGTAAGGGATCCGACCAGACCCCACTCTCCAAGCATCGCAGGTTGTTAGTATCACCTCGTAGAACGTAACCCTCTACACAGTTGAAGATCCTCTCGTCTCCAATGTTCCTCCCGTCGCTGAAGTGGACACCCTCTATGACTGCATGGTCTGGTATGTTGAGTACCGGACACCTGCTCACTATCAATATAATATATAAACGCTAGATTCGAATAGACCGGTTTACCATCTCTCACGTTAACAATCATAAACTGCATGAAAAGTAAATGATCGAGTGCGCAGACATGGGAACTTCGTTTTCGCAATGTCAAAATGACACCGCCGCATTTCTTGTGAAAACAACACAGTTCTTACTCGGATTTTGATGAGATTTCCGGCACACTTACTCTTTAGAATATAAGGATCGAGATCAAGTATTAGTGTAATACGACAGAAAACTATTGTCACTTTCATATTGTTAGGTGCGCAGACATAAGGCTCACCATCATACCTGTACATTCGGGAGGATCATCCGACCATTGACCCTCAGTTTCACATGTGATTTGCCTAGATCCCACCAAGCTGTAGTCATCTTCACATTCGAATGAAACCGTTGCACCGGCTGTAAAGATATCTCCAGCCTGCCGTCTTGAACCATCTAGTAACCTCCCGTGCTCTGGAGCCACAGGTTCTTCACACTCAGCAGCTATAACTCGGTGAAGAGAAGGACATAATTTCACTCAATATACGTCTCTTTGGGGTTGTTTCAGCCCTTAAGTTAAAGGCTATGTAGATGAAATTTGTACCATGTGTATTATCACCATTCATGCGTTCAATTACTTTTAACAATATCAGATAACTATGATAATGGCACAGTCTTCGTTTTATTCGAGGCTCAATTTTTCGTCATAATTATGGCAATGACTCAAAGGCGTGAGGTGGAGTCTGCGCACACTAAGATGCCCCAAACCGTGTTCCTACACATCTGTGACAAACAAAACTATTGATAATATCATTAATACAGATTTTATGTTCCAACCCTTACTAAAGCAAACATGGTACTACCATAGAATAACCATGGTACAGAACTACCACGGTACTACCATGATAGAGACAGTACCACCATGGCTCTATTTATGAAGTGTACCGTAATAATTGTAATGGTACTACCATGGTAGTACCATGTTACGTGGCCGTGTACCATTGTCATTGTTTTATAAAGGATAGCATCCAATGTATGAAGGCCATCACTAATATATGTTTGCCAGTGTGTTTAATTCCAAACCAGTCGGGTCTATCAGGAAAACCTACTAATTGCGACTTCAAATATCTCTCAAATTTTGGAAATAACGAGGAGAAGGAAACTGCCTATTTAACAGAGGTGATTATCTACAACGATCAAGTAAGGATTGAAGAATCTAGAAGAGGATACCCCAGAGAGTCATAAGACATACCTTCACATGTGGGTAAGGGATCCGACCAGACCCCACTCTCCAAGCATCGCTGGTTATTGGTATCACCTTGTAGAACGTAACCCTCTACACAGTTGAAGATCCTCTCATCCCCAATGTTCCTCCCGTCGTTGAAGTGGACACCCTCTATGACTGCATGCTCTGGTATGTTGAGTACTGGACACCTGCTCACTATCAATAGAAGATATAAACGCTAGATTCGAATAGACCGGTTTACCATCTCTCACGTTAACAATCATAAACTGCAAGTAAATGATCGAGTGCGCAGACATGGAAACTTTGTTTTCGAAATGTCAAATTGACCCCGCCGCATTTTCTCGTGAAAATAATATTGTTTTTACTCGATTTTACTCGATTTTTTTCTAATGCCATTTTTAAATGAAATGTTAGGTGCGGAAACACAAGGGACACCATCTTACCTCTACATATGGGTGGATCATCCGACCATTGACCCTTTTCACATGTGATGTTCCTAGATCCCACCAAGCGGTAATCTTCTTCACATTTGAATGAAACCGTTGCACCGGACGGAAAGATATCTCGAGCCTGCTGTCTTGAACCATCTAGTAACCTCCCGTGCACTGGAGCCGCAGGGGCCCCACACTCAGCAGCTATATCACAGTGAAGAGAACACACATCATTTCACTCAATATACGTCTCTATTTGGGTTGTTTCAGCCTTTAAGTAACAGGCTATTGAGATGTAGTTTGTATAATATACCTCACTTAAGTAATGCAGCAATCTGATTGGTCGAAATTGCATTCATAAACTTTAACTGTTCCCGAAAATTCCCAGTAACCCTGGTTAAAACAGTTCAAAATCCCAATAACCATGGTTATTGGGAAAATAGGTCAGTATCCATGGTTACCCCATAGGTTTACATGTTAACAAATGGTCTGAGCGATCGAGGATACCATACGTGTGCGAAGAATTGGTCGGTAATTTCAATACAATTGAATCTCGATCGATCTTACCGACAATTTTATCTTGCATTGTTGACATGAAGACGAAAATAAACTTCCCAAAACAAAAAAACAACATCTGCCGATAGATCTTGATCTAAGTTCGTGCCAATATGCATTGCAAAAGTAAAAGAAGGGCCCGTTTAATGGAGCAGAAGCGAAGCATCCACCACCGAAGCCGTTGTCAATCCATTTTAATGTATATATTAGAGAAAACTGCTAAGTGAGGAAACAGAGCGCGATAGCCGAGAGGTTTAAGGCGGTGGCTTTAGTTACATCACCTTTTGTACGCAAGAGTTCGAAGCCATCTTCGAAAAAAGTTTTTTTATTTTTTATTTTTTATTTTTTAGTCTATTTTTTTTTTGACATATAAAAGTATTAATGACTGCTTTAATATTCGAGAAATAGTTGTTTTTATACGCTCTCGGGAAGGTTACAATTGGGCTATTGCCCTCGGCACGCCTCAGGTAATAGCACCATTCTAACCTTCCCTTGAGCGTATAAAAACAACTATTTCTCTCAAAGCAGTCATTAATACTATACTATTTGTATTATTATCATTAATGCGTTTAACTACTTTGAATAATATCAGATAACTATGATGACATTACACCATGGGCACATTCTTCATTTTATTCGAGGCTCAATTCTTCTTAATATTTATGGCAATGTCTCAAAACCGTGAGATAGAGTCTGTGCAGACTAACATTCCCCAAACCGTGTTCCTACAATTCTGCCCCGTGTACATGTACATGTGCGTCACCAACATTTCAGCCTCTGTTTTCATTTTGTATGGGTATGTGTGTGTGGGAGTGTGTGTATGTGTGTTTGTAACCATCTAGTCACTGCCGACCCGTCTTAACATTCCAACTATTATGATCCACGTAACGGATTGCATTTTTCGGACGATGATTACCATGAATCCCAACCTTTTCATGTGACACAAAAAAAATTATTGATAATATCATTAAAGCGCCCTTCCAATCAAAACGGTCTTAACAATAAAAGGAAAGACATTTTGACAATGGCTTATTTTAGAAATCATCAATAATTCTGGAATCTAGGTTTAAAACTGACGACTCAGACCGCTCAGAAAAAAAGCCCAGTTTCGGAGCTGTATTGCGCAATAGAATATGACGTCAATGCAGGAGACGACATAGCACTTGAATGGAGAAACCCTACTATAATATACCTAAAATCAATTAAATCTTCATAAATTTGTCAAATATTGGTCTTGATTTAAAAGTCGTTATCTTTCTTACCTGTTTCGTGTCAATTTGCTGATATCTTTTGGAGTATTTTTCCTAAAAACGAAGACATAAGTATACATGCACTTTCTCATAGGTAATCCCAGATCCTCATTAAATTCATGCAAGTAATTCACATTATCAATTGCTGATGATGATCATTAAGGTCCCTAACTTCACGCCCGCGAAATGAGAAAAGTCTCATTTGAGTTATTTCATTCTCAAGCCTCGGGATATTATTTTTCTCATTAAAATAGCTAAAGTCCATGTAAAGTGAGTGCGCAGACAAACATATATATGAGTACCTTTATTTTTGCAGTGTAAAATGACACCGCCGCATTTGTAAAAATGATATTGTTTTTACTCGATTTTTTTTTATATTGTCATCTTTAAATGAAATGTTAAGTTCGCAGACGAAAGGCTCCCCATCATACCTCTACATACGGGAGGACCATCCGACCATTGACCCTTTTCACATGTGATGTTCCAAGATCCCACCAAGCTGTAGTCATCTTCACATTCGAATGACACCGTTGCACCAGCTGTAAAGATATCTCGAGGCTGCCGTCTTGAACCATCTAGTAACCTCCCGTGCACTGGAGCCGCAGGGGCCCCACACTCAGCAGCTATATCACAGTGAAGAGAACACACATCATTTCACTGAATATACGCCTCTTAGGGTACGTTTATGCTCAACTTTTTCTGGCCAGAATGAGGCATTTGTTACGCGTTTAGTTCAAAACATGGTTGCGACCTTTCTTATTTTTGTAGAATCACAGAAAAACGGCGATCGTAAATTCACATAAAGGTGCGTTTTGGATTGGCGATTCTGCAAAATCAGCGATTCTGGGGAAGCATAAATGCACAATCATTTGTAAACGCGTTTAAAAGG
Organism: Strongylocentrotus droebachiensis; assembly: GCA_035222895.1. Lineage (NCBI taxonomy): Eukaryota > Metazoa > Echinodermata > Echinoidea > Camarodonta > Strongylocentrotidae > Strongylocentrotus > Strongylocentrotus droebachiensis. The sequence continues at coordinate 83,279 of JAVYIG010008471.1, forward strand.
GGTCAACGTGGCATCCAGCTGCAGACTCTGCACTGCACTTGTCAGGCTCCTCCAGGCATGATTCTGGCTCTAAGCCAGAATTATGCCTGGAGGAGCCAGAGAAGGGAGCATAAACAGTACGCCGTGGAACTGCAATTACGATGAGCGTTTACGATGAGCGTTTCAAATCGCTCATTCTGCCCTCAAAATTAAGCATAAACGTACCCTTAAAGGGATTTGCGTATCTTTGTCCCAGATTCTACAGAAAATCCTGGATTTAGCTGATGCTGCAATCATAATTATAAACCTTTAGGTCAATAAGGAAGACCATGACATTTCCAAACCGATTTGCCCGTCTGATTATCAAGATATTTATGATTGAAAGTTCGAAATTTCAAAAAACGTTTCCCCACTGGTTTTATAACACTACAGTCTATTGGGGAAAATGAGTATGGTAAAAGATTTTTACTTTTTTGATGCACTTCATGATCATTTTGAAGCGCATTTTTTAGGACTTCAATATTATACCATATCACAGACGCTGATAACACGCAGGGCCATGCATCTCAGATTTGAATCGTTAAACAATGCCTTTAAGGGTTGTTTCAACCTTTAACGTGTTGGGAGACTCAAATATATTGATGGCAAAATCGCACCAAAATAGTATAAAGATGTGACATAAGATGTCATTTAACACACAATTCTGCAAGGATTTTCAAAATAAATACATTTTAAGGTCAATATTTGATGACAGAAAACAATATTTTAGTTTTCTGTCGTACTAAAAAAAACATATACTTGTATTCATTCATCACTATTCCTCTTCAAACAAATTTATTTATAAGATCCTTGTAGATGTGTGTGTTAAATAACATCCTCTTGCACATAATTATAATATTTAAGTGGAAGTTTGCCATCAAATGTTTGAGGCTCCCAACATTTTAGAGGGGCTTTATGTTAAAGGCTGCAGTATAAGGACATATAATTGAATTATGTTTTATTATTCATAGTTTAAGATATTATTATCACAATTACATTCATTCACTTTTAACAACAAAATATATAACAATGGTAACATTACACCAAAGACACAAGTCTTCATTTCATTCGAGGCTGAATTCTTCTTCACGTTTATGAAGTATCAGGGAATGATACTATATGTGCAGACTAACGTGCCCATCATACCCATGCACTCACTGGTCTGCCCCGTGTACATGTACATGTGCTTCACCAACATTTCTCTGCCTTTGTTTTCATTTTGTGAAAGTGTGTTTGTGTGTTGGTACCACAGTGGTTTTACAGTTCTGTGGTTGGTACGTGTGGATGTGGGTGTGTTTGTTTGTAACCATATCATTGAATTGTTCTTATTAGTATATACATACCTTTAAACAGCACATGTACGCTGTGAAATGATGACGACCCATTGCATGTATACATTCCAGAGAAATCAGTAGAGATAGGATTCAACCGTTTTGTATCAGTATACAACCTGGGCCAATCCTGAAGATAATGGAGAGATATGACCAACCGACATTTTTCAAAGCATTCCAATATAATTATACTCGAGTCACATGAATTAAGCCCGAATCTGAGAATTAATATCCTACCATTTCTACACAATTGGGAAAATATATATTTGCCTCTTCTTTTTTATTCCCTCTCTATTTAAATGTTGGGACATCTAAAACAACGACAGCCCATGAGATCGAAAATTGAGGTCTTGTATGCTGTCGAAATAGTGGTCTATAGACTTTGTATACTTTCCTGAAGTCACTTATGGTGTATCGTTGTCTGATCTCCATGCCTGATATTAACAAAATGTTGCTAAACCTGAAAACACTTTAAATTGAAATGAATTTACCCATAAGTCTCCGTCATTCACAAGAGGAGTTGTCAGTCGAGGAGGCCTTAACCATAGACTTGTGATGAAGCAGACTACATCAAGATAATTGGGATTTCCACGATGCACATAAACCACGACTGTCCCATTACTAGCTACATCACGCGGTGCGCCGTAGAACAAGACTTGTGTTTCAACGGGTTCTACGAAGAAACAACATCGAACCATTTATTGGTCATTGATACATTCTTATTCATTTGCAACATAAATGATTAAACCCCACAGCTATAAGGGAAACAGGAACTGTCTGTACTTTATCACATGTATATATTTGTATGTTTTTTAAAGGAAATAAAGTCTTTTGAATTGAATTGAATTGAATTGAATCAAAATGGCCCGTAATTATTCAGTTGAATTCGGCCCCAGGTCCAAAATCACATAAAAGGAAAACTTAGACATCAGACTAACTTCGATCATTAGACCTGGGCCCCGTGTCAAGTAGAGATGCAAATGATTTGGATCAATCCCAAGTCCTCCAATCAATCGCAAGGTAGCTGTATCCTGTTTCTTATGAACATAATATAGTTGCAATTAATATCAATTCTGTATAAGACAAGGGGTCCTAATATGTAAGACAAAAGCTGAATCCCAGCATCGGGTATACAGTTTAGTCGAATACGGGCTGTGGAGTTGGAATCAGTCGAATCTTGATGCATATTTTACCCTCTTTCTCCATCTTTCTTCCTCCCACTCTCTCTCTCTCTCTCTCTCTTTCTTACACAAACCCATTCATTCAGTCTTTCTATCTCTCCCTCCCTCACCCTCTCGTTCTCACTCCGTTTCCTCTTCTTCTTGCTTGTCATGAATAATGCCCGGTGCACACACGAGGAGTCATGCTTTAAAAAAGGGACATACGTTGGTACGCTTTGGTGAAACTTAATATATAAACTCACGGCATTCTGGTTCTTCCCCGGTCCACCGTCCTCCTTCGCAAGTTCGTCTTTGATCACCAATCAATCTATACTTGCCAGGGTCTCTACATCTAGCAACCAGCTGGGTGCCATCGGGTACGGTGAGATGGGTATAGTAGCTAGTTATTGGCCTCGTCGCATCTCCATTCACAAACTGGCGAACCTGTCCTCTGTTCCTTGGTACCAAACAAGGATCCTCTGGAGAAAAAAACACCACAAAATATTGTAAAACAATTTTTTACAAAACAACTAATATGAATATTAGTCGAAGAGCCATAAACCTTTGCTCTAAATTATTCTTCTTTCTTTATGTTGATGCTGGAAGTTTGAGGAATGCAGGTAAATATTATTGCTCGCAATATTTTACGAAAGATATATTTGCAGTTCCGCTATAAAGGGGATATTTTATCCTTTTTTTGGGGTGGTAATGTTTCAAAATTCATATCCATAGAGCCAAAAGTTAGAAAAAATATGTGAGATAAGTTTGTAAGATACCCATGTCATATATTAATTAGATTCGAATATAAATAATAATTAAATTTACTCTAGTATATAATTTTATTTCCTTTAAAATGCTCTCCAAATCAAATAAAGAAAACAGCCCATTAAACCTGATTAGGCCTTTAATTATGGATAATGGGTTTCAAATTTATGTTCCTGTAATAATTGTTGTTTTCATTATGTTGGAAGTTATCGCTCCGACCTTCCCTGCCCCCCTACCCCCTGACCCCCCCCCCCCCCCCCCCGACCTACCTTTTCCTTTGAATTGTATATTGTCGTGGAATGTAATCAAAAGTTAAAACAAAATAAAAAAACAAACAAATAAAAAAAGTTATTTACCACATCGAGGCCATGATGGGATCCATGTTCCATTAGAGCATTGTGTCGTTACGGATTGTGCGATCGCACCCACATTGCATCTTACTGAGACTTGGACCCTAGACCCACTAGGAACACCACTAGGAACACCCGCCGACGAGGTGTTACCGCTACCGCCTATGACCGTGTAGCGCCCGGAACGATCACTTTCAGGCATGCATGGCGATGAGCCAACTAGGAAGGATATAAAAAAGACACATTCATAAACAAACTTATCTCCTCCACAGAAGATATAGGACCATGTATGTCGAGGAAGTTCCGCTTACCAGTTTCGATGTCATGGCGTGTTCATACATAGATTTGTGTCCGCGTCTGATAATAATCATATCACATAGAAAGGTTTGTACAGTCTCGGTGTGGAAAGAAATAAAACACAGCTTGTGTTGGATCACAATCCTGAAATCACACTTGTACCGCATCATGCACACACACATAACGCACACACACGCACATACACAAAAACTCACACACGCACCTGCAAACACGCACACATACACATACATTACAACCCCCGCACACACACGCACACACACTCTCGCGCGCGCGCACCCGCACCTACCTTACACACCCTCACACACACACACACACGCACACACACACACACACACGCGATATACGTACTCAAGAATGTTAAGATCATTCATCATTATGAAATGTGCAATTAATCCGCATTTCTCTTCATGCATTTATATACTAAAGTTGTGTTTACTCGCGGGTTAATGTATTTCGTTTACATTTGCGTAAACTTAAGTATAAATGTGTTGGTAACTAGGAACCTCAAACAATTAAACCATAAACGATTCATGCTTTTTTAGGTTACCTAAATTCCGAAAAATACTACATGCATGCAAAGTGTGCAAATACGTGGCCTAAATCAGTAGGGCCAAACGAAATAGAAGAGGTTCCCAGCAGCAACAACAAAAAAGAGCAATTTTATAATAAGCTACAATAATCAAAACAAACATCGTAGAGAAAGCCCCATCTCCCCCGGGGGCGGATACCATCGTCGTCATCATCATCATCATCATCATCATCTTCTTCTTCTGGTGTGCTTTTTTCCCATGAACATTTAATTTAATGCTATAATAATAATGATAATAATAATAATAACAATATTTATAAAACGCAACATATCCATCTCTAGAGGTGCTCAAGGCGCATACAAATAATTTAAATTAATATTCAACTTATTTAAGATTAAAGAAATTTTAAATGTAAACTCACATTAGATCACACAACTTCATGGTGCCATGGTACATACAATGTGGCACATTGTGATGATTAGGTTTGCATGTATTGTATAAAAAGAATATTGAAATTTAACAATATGCATTGAGCATCAGGTGAGTTTTAAGCCCAGTTTTAAAAGTAGAAAGATTGTTGCCGTCTGAATAGAGAAAGGTAACTTATTCTACAAAGAAGGAGCTACTGACGCAAATGCTCTATCCCCTAATTTCTGTAAGTACGTATTTCTTTAAGCCTAATATTGTGATGTGATACCTTGGATTTTTTTTAAAAATAGATTGTTCAGCAAATATTTTATCAAAATGTCGGATGATCTCAAGTACAGACAGTGAAGGTCTTGCATGATAATTTACCATTTTAAAACAGATAAAAACACAGAAAATAACTTCTTACCGCAAACTGAAGTGAGGAATAGTTGAACATAGATCAACATTCGGACAATGTCTTCAAATCGCTTTCCTTCCATCGTGGCCAACTGGTTTGACTGCCTCAAAGTAAAATGTGAGATTATATCTTTTGTAAGTGAGACCTACTTGATGGCATCGTGCTTTTCAACGTATTACGTTTATTAATGCTGGGTTTAATTTCAGGATGCCATTGACATGGATCTTTTCTGAAGTTCCGGTTCACTTTTTGATTCTTTCAGGAAGCGAAATGAAAAATTCATTAATCTGAAACCTTTCATCATCTCCATTACGCATAAATGTAGTTCTTTTAACGCGTGAACCGTCCCTATATATTTCATGTCTCCCTATGTTATGGTCTTCAAACACATACCCTATATTTGACACTCTATTACAATCATTAATGTGTCTTGAGTGAAGCCTAATTCAGTGCATAT